>JBAMCP010000614.1:0-42310 GCA_037075105.1 Lissocephala sabroskyi | reverse complement strand
CCCCCCGGGTCGTCGTTGAATTTCCCCCTCCCCCAATGAGAGGCAGGCCGACTCAGTTCAGGCAGGGAATCCACCGAATCGTCCGTCCCTGCCCCTGAAAATAAGGATTTCGGAAATGGGCTTCAGGTATTGAAATCGGTGAACCACGTGAGTTCTCCTCTCTAGAATTATGTTCGATTAACCCACACCCCTCTGAAATAGGCAGAAAAAAGAAAAATTAAACGTATACAGAGAATTGTGTTTTTTTCAAGGTCACGTTCTCTTTGTGATTTTACTGCGTAATTTGCATATTTCCAAAGGTTGTGAAATCGGGAATTCCCACCCCAAGAAGCAAACGTTTCACTCCAATTCGCTTCCACCGAAATCTCTAGAAATTCTTTTTATCCCCCTCCCCCCTCGCGTTTCTTTCGAACAGCTGCCCTGCTGGCAGGCTAAAAATACACGGCACTCACACACACGCACCGTTACATACTTCTGCTATGTGCGCAGGCCTAGTTGCATCTCGCTCGCACCAACGAGAAACTCGTTTGGCAAGCCAGCAACTTCAGTTGATTCAACTGCCAAGTAAATAAGTCCGTCTCCGTCCCGTCTCGTGTGAATATTAAATACCCTACATTGTTGTTAGATTGTAATGTATTTCCTTTCTTTGCCCATAATAACGGTTAGGTAAATCCTAATTGCTCCATGCTTTCTTAACTTTCTCTAGCGTAACCAACCATACCAATTTATGTATTTCTTTCTTTGAACTTTATAGTTTGGGCGTTGATAATTGAAACGTGAACGATTACGAGAGCTCGATGCGATCGTGTCGTCTTTGAGCCCTGCGCATCCGCTGGTTGTAAGATCCATTTTAGGATGGCATTTTGCGATTTTCCACAGTCCTCGCGACTGGGCCGTGGGATGCGCAGGGGGCTTCGCTTTTGATCTGATCGTACGGATTGAATTATAGGAACCGGTCTGCCTTATTCACTGTAGCAATCCGGCGATCTTTTGTCCACTGCCCACCATGAAATCGGGATGGTTGTATGCGTTTGCGAATCTGGGAATCTACGTCGTCCGTCGGTAGATTGGTCGATGTATGAGTTCGTCGTCTCTGGATTTAGGATATGACTACACGAGTCCATGGCGTCATGGGCCTGAACAATGAGATTTTTGTTTTGTTAAAAACCCAGAGATATTCAATTTTTCGTTTTGTTTTTACACTTCGAAAGTAAGATAACTTGTCCTTTTATATATATTGTATATAAAAACCATGTCAAAAATGAAAAAAAGAAAAAGTTAAAGTCGGAAAAGCTCACCCACAGAAAAGAAGCGAAAAAGAAAAGAAACAAAGCAAATATTTTCCAGGCAAATAAATTACAAAACATTCGCCAACTCAATTTTTTTATTTAAATACAAGCTTTACAAAATTTCAGTCAATCCATCAGAATAAGAGCATTCAACAAATCTCAGGATATAAAGGAAAACCCTCAAAACAACCTATAAAATTTAAATCCCAAAAAGGTATCAAATCTACCAAGAGCAATGGTAACCTCACAATAAATCTAAGACAAGAGTCCCCTAAAGTCCCACGGTGCATAAATACTAATCCCAATCCCAAAGCCGAATATAGAAATATGGTAACCTAAACATAAAGGGAGTATTAAATATTTCCCTTCTAGTATAATTCCCGAAAGCTTACTAAATAAGGAGCCGCAAAAAAACACAGTAAAAAAAACCATGGCTAAGTAAATATCGACCCAAAATTTGGGTTCCCCTGTGAAAACCCCAAAGATACATATAAATCATCAAAACAGCAAGAAAGGTAATCTTTAAGATCCTATGATCCAAATTAATGGTGGCCTAAAATATGCCAACTTTGAACTAAAGGGGATTTATGGGTTGGTCCCTTTCTCGAAACTCGGTCGTTATAAACTGGTTTATTGGTACCCCCAACTTAATAACTCTTCCAATTCTTTGAACAGCTGTGTGATCTTCTGGGGGGTCTGAAATACAAATACTTCCAAAGTTCTTCAAATATCGTGATACGAGATGGATATAAATATTTGTATACCCTTGATAACAAACTGATTATTTACCCCCAATTAAAATAATGAAATACCCCTTCCACTCTATATCTTACCTACAAATTTATTTAAACCTAAATAACCTTTTTAAAATATAGATGAAAACAAAAATAGGTATAAACACAATAAGACAAATATATAAATAATGAAAAATCCGCTTCGTTCCTTGGATTACGAATTTCTCCCATCGAATTTAATAATAAGCCTAGAATCTCTTAAAACACCTTCTCTGGGATCTGAAATACAAATACCATGTCATAAGAGGGTACCGAATTAACAAGTTTATAAAAATAGGTGCAAATAACAA
This sequence comes from Lissocephala sabroskyi, assembly GCA_037075105.1. Lineage (NCBI taxonomy): Eukaryota > Metazoa > Arthropoda > Insecta > Diptera > Drosophilidae > Lissocephala > Lissocephala sabroskyi. Next base: position 39,937 of record JBAMCP010000614.1, on the reverse strand, counting down.
TCAAAATCAATAATATAATCCCGTTCAAATATTCTGTTACCTACAAATACTTGTATATTTATATCCAAATAACAAGCTCATATTGATCACCAAAAAAAGTGAATGATTCCCTTCATAGATTTACAAACCTCGCTTGGTATATTTTTAATTCTCAATTGCATCTGCGGGACATTAAGTGGTAATCAAATTTATTATATATCATTATGAATTTAAATGGAATTACATTTGGTATATCGACTCTTAATCATCCCTATAAATACCGTCGCATTATTGAAATCCCTAAGAACTTAAGGTTACGAAAATAACGATTTTCTGCCAAATCAATCGTAGGTCTACCAAACATTACAAAAATTCAACTTCAAATGCGTTCACAGTGTATTTATAATTGAAAAGGAAAATTGATGTCGCAAACAGGGAAACGTGGGGAATAAATGTGTGTTAATAATGAACGACAAGGACCACATGTCAATTTTAAATAATACAGATACTCTTATGTGGGTTCGGACTGTGTTGTCCTATAAAATATGGGATGTGAATGAAGTAAACGCAAAAACCAAACCACCAAGTACTCCCGAAACATCTATAATCTTCGATTTCAATCAACATTATAATAAAACAGTTCTCGAATTATAATATATGGTATCCCTAAATGATCTCACAGTACATTAAAAAAATACCTCCAAATTCTGGAATTACTTGAAAACTATGTATATGAATTTATTTACACTTCTGTATGAAGGGACTTAATATCGTTGGGATGCGTAAAGAAAGCACGTTTGTTGCTATATCGACGAAAATCGTTAATACCGTCTGCCATATAGTAAAAGGTATCTACAAGAATCCCCCATTCTCTGTTTAAATAAGCCTGGGACATCAAAGTCAGAAATACTGGTATAAAACTGTATGGTGTATGGTGTGTTCTTTTAAAAAGTATTATTTAAATCTACTGGAACTTTTAAATATCCTGAGACTATTCTACACAATCGTGCCTTATAAAAACCCACTTATGTGTTTCCCCAATCTTTCGGATTTTGGACTGCCCCTGAAACAACTCACGTTGATCATTCTTAGCCTCAAGAAAACTTATCTTTTTGAAAATTGAATCATTGATTGCGAATCTAATGGTTAAAAGGTCGGCGGCATTCTCTGGGAAAATAATGATTTTATTTGCTATTAATGCTTTACAATGATATAAGTCATCGTCTATTATTTATGATTGTTCTGAAATCTCAGACCCGTAAACGTTTTACTCTATTATCGGTTTTAAATAAGACAATCAGTCAATTATAAACTCACCGTAAACGGGAGTAGGAATGTTATATTGTTAATATTTCAGGCTTACTTTACACATATCGCTAAGTTGAGTATCGAACTGCTAACTTGAGCCCTTAACCTGTGCCAAAATATTAAACTTTTCCTATTGGGGATATTTCTTCAAATGAGCAAGCACAAGCAAAGATATATAATGACCCTTATGTATGTAAATATCAAACAAAGTATGTTATATAATAAATTGGGATATTAAATCAACATGATTAGATAAATATGCGGAATCACAAAATTCAACCCCTACATTCTTAATTTATGTCAAAAAACATTCAACTTCTTATTGGGGATTTTTCTTCAAATGAGCAAACACAAGCGAATATATATGAATAATGAATTGGGAAATTTATTCAACGAGATAAACAAAAATGTACTGGATATATATAAAAAATATACGGAATTACCAAATTGACCCTTACTTTCTTAAATATTAAACTTTCCTATTGGGAATTCGTCTTCAAATGAGAAAGTGCAAGCAAAGTATAAATTGGAATATTAAATCAACATTATTAAAAAAAATCAACAAATTGTACCCTTCCCTTCTTAATTTATGCCAAAGAAAAAATGAAACTTCGTATAGGGGATTTTCTTCAAATTAGCAAACACACGCGAATATATTTATTGAATTGGGATATTTGATCAAAATAACTGAAAAGCTGGTAAATGAAATCGCCAATGGTGCACAATTGTTATAAATGGAATGGATAAAATGTGTTCTATACATACAAAACATGTCAAACAAGGGAATCATAACGATTAAGTTATTTTCGTATAAATGGAATTGCAATTATTTTCTATTTGCTGAGTATTAACAGCATGGGTCTATGGTACAAAGAAACTAAAAGGTTTTATGATACAAGCGTATAAAAAACGCCTAAATCGAAAGATTATTATCAAGGGAAGTTAAATAAATTTATTTAATTTATTGGGTTCTCAACAGAACAATTAATCTACGCACTATATGTTATCGTCTTACAATTTGTCAAACCAGCTTCCAAGGTAAAAAACTGAACTGAAATAAAATTCAGAACATCGTAATTATTATTCAGCTCACAGTCTATAACGTCCCCCAAAAAGAAAAACTTGAAAGCCTTCTATCTTTAAGGGGAATCATAATACAACGGCAATAAAATCAGCGTTTGTCTAGGAATCTTTCAAAATTAAACCGAACAACTAAATAAATTCTCTTGGATGGTATAAAAAATGTAATTGGCATTAAGGAATTACAAAGCCGGGGTAATAAATCGAATATTTTATTTTTATATTAAATGGCGTGGCAAAATATAAAGGGTCTTGAACCGCGACTCATCATTTCAATATGTCGATCTACTTACATATTTACTATACCTCCGTCCGGATGAACTGTTCTACCTCTCACGAACTAGAAGAACAAACCTCCGTCCCCCTATAAAATACCAAAGCACTTACCCGACGACAGAATTATTATTCTGATTGCTGTCCAAAAATACTGGAAACTCTACAATATTGCAATTCTCCCCTGTCACGGCAAAGCAAACAAATAACAAAGGATTTTAAAGAACTTAAAGAATTAAGCCGAAAAGCGTGTAATCTTTTCTCAAATTCTTACAATTTATTTTGATTAAACATTTACGTAAATTAAGTAACCCCAAGTTTTCAACTGAAACCAACAACAAATCGGCTGATTTGCATCCAAATCTACAGGTCTTCGGTTCCCGATATAAGAATTAAAAATACCTTGGATCTCATAAATATAATATCAACTATGATAGCTGTCCTTGCGAATATATTTTTCAACGATTCTGCAGAAAACCAAATTGAATTAAAATATATGTTTCCTTGAAAATGTCTTTGGTACTCAGCTATAAGAGAATTATGATCTATTTTAGGTCCCTTAGTTTCGTTATTAAAAGATGGAATTCTGTCTTAAATCTTTTTTTCTAAATTATTTTTAAATTAACAATTTCAGCTTTGGTTTTAAAATGTTCATAGTTTCAAGCCACGGTTAATACGGAAAACCAGCACGATTAACACAAACACCCAAATTGCTAACTCAATTTCTTCTACATTATGGCACGCCATTTTAACTCCCTTTATTTCGGAAGTAACACTCTTTAAACTTGTATTTATTTGTTGTACTTAAAATATTTTATATATTTTCTTAGTCATTGAAAGCCAACTTCTACAATCCGACCGTTTTTAAATCGCGTATACCAGTCGCAAATAGTTGGGTATGGAATAGAAAATTATTCTTATTAACTTCAAACAAATCCTCACATTGGCTCTTTGTTCAACACTCATTTCTGAACCGATGTATTGTCACATTGCACACTATAACCCCACTTCCACCCTTCTAAGCTTCACGAAAATTGGAAGAAATATTAATGAATGATAAACATCTTCCCAAGACGGGCTCCCACCAACAGGTGGTGCCACCAGAAAATGCCCTGGACCAAATATTCAGGAACTTTTGTAGACCCTGTAGACATGCATCCGTATAAATTTATTTCTGCCACGTAATAGTTTGTTGACTGCCACGAAATATGTTTGGTAAAGCTTTGGGTTTTGTTTTAAAATTGTCTATGTTTGCGGTAACATTTGCTTTTTTAAATAATGTTTGTCCCTCATCTAAAGAGTAACAATAACTTCTTAGCAAGAGCGAAGTTGTGCTTAGTTCATTTTATCTAACCCACTCGTGCTATTCCATATTCTTCTGCATTGGGCAGATTTGTCGGGAACTACGGATTTGTAAAATGTCTTCTGCTGATCAATGTTTATGTTTTTTCTTTACATATAAACGTATTTGTAAAATGATGTTCATAACAAAAACTATAAAGGAAAGGGAAGTCTTTACAGGGGAACTAAGAAATTAAAAGCACAACACTGTAAGATTTTACTTATATTTTGGATCAAAACACTATGGGCATTTTAAATACCCACTCGGGTTTATCTAAAAAGCAGGTCACTAACGAATTTCTAAAAAAGGCATGCAGCCTACAATTTTAATTATTCTATCAAACGGAGTTAAATTAATCAACACAGAGGTTTCGCCCTCCATAAACACATAAAATAAGCCATAATTAGCGGCCATTGAATTGTTTAAGGTTCTGAAAATATTTGCAAATTGAGGTGACGTCATATTGTCGGATATGAAAAGCCGTGTTTAAATCTAAAAAGTATCTGAAGGAATAAAGTTTATTTATTATTTGTTACAATAAATTTAATTGATTGTAGTTAAATTATTACAAGAACCTATTGAATTAAATTTAACTCGAAAAGAAATTAAATTTAATCACCCACCTTCCTCACTTTCAATCGCCGAATTTATTGCAAGGAAGTTTACGAAATCTAACCATTGACTTACAAATATTGGTCTGGGAAAGAAAATCTCTTAAATCTTTACAAACAAAATTGCATTATTAAATTGCGCAGAAGCACCATCCAAATTCGGGAGACTCTATTTTAAAAACGATTGTATACAAAATTGGCAATCTTCTTTGTCCTTCTCTAAAAAAAAATGCATATAAGAATTATCAGCAATATTGTTTTCTCCATATTTGATAAAATAATAATTATGGTTATTATCTTGTTGTACCTCCAACAAAACTCAAAATTTTAACCCCACAATAATATTGGATATGAAACGAGTATATTTCCATCTCACTAAATACCCTGCAAAGATCGAAGATCTCTAAAATTATTTTTATTAGACAAACCAATTCGGTATATATCCATTTTAAAACATATAAACATAAACTAGAAAAAAACAAACAAATATAAAAATGAAATAAAAGGTTTAAATACATTTACCATAAAATCTTCAAGCAGCGCTACCATTCCAATTTAATCCAGCAATCATCCCAAAATATTTCAGATAAATCACACACCGAATCAAATGAAATATAATTTCCCAATATAATAACTATTTTAAACTAAATATAATAATTTGTACAATATTTGTATCAAAAATTTGCCTTATCTTTAAGCCTTAAGTTCCCGATCAAGTCTTTAAGGTTATAAAGCCACACACAGTTGTGTTTTAATATAAACCATTGTTGATTTAAAATTCAGGGCATATAAAGAACTTACGTATTCTCCAACATATTCTTCGCGTATTTCACAATTTCAAACATTCAGGACACTTAAAGAGACAAATACTATAAAAAATTATATTGACTTATGTAAAATTTGTATATATATTCGAACAAAAAATCAGCATATAAATCGTCTGCGGACACAACTAACAAAGGAAACCAAGGGAAAAACCTTAAAGGCACCAAACTTACTGTTCGGAAGGAAATCGCATTAATTTCGGGTTTATTTCGGGTCTTCTGATAACCGCCCCAAATGCCCTAATGAAAGAAATTCTAGAGTCCACAAATGTATAAAAATTTTAAAAACAATTTTCTGTGGTAAATCCTCTGAATTTTGCACTTATCGAAAATTTTATCCATATGATAAATCCAAGACTCCTCGCCACCAAAAAGAAACTTATTATATTGTCATCAAATTAATTTCTTCACATACTTCAATTTACTGCAAGACTAAAAATTCTTAGGGGATAATTTCAACATTTCATACCTGCGATATTGCTTACGGGCATAATATTGATCGATTTTGTACTGCGTCGTGGGAATTCTATATATTGCGAAACTTATTGACCTAAAACCTCTCAACACACCTGTTTCTAAAGAGTTTATCACGGGCTTATTTGTTAATCAAACCATCCATTTTTTATGGTACATAAAGTCGTTCTATTAGTACTACTTGTCTGGGAAAAAACAAAATCATTTGTCTCAACTATTAAATTTATCCTTGAAAGGAAAATCGCCGGAAGCGCATTGACAAAAGCACAATTGGTCACTAATGATTTAAATCATAGGATTTAAATAATTTTATAATTTTCGAAAGATCGCGACGGCTCCAAAAAATCTTCTTTACTTGAAAATCCTTTTGCAAGAGCAACAAAACTTATTAACAAGGCTGTTTATGGGAAGATCCACAGATATTTTTTGTTTGAATTCGCAATTCGATTAATTTACAAATGACTTGCTTATTTTCACTCAACGTTAATCCCCGCAGACTGCTAACTGGTGTTTATTGAATTTAGAAGCATTCATATTGATAATATGTTTTGCAATTCGAAAATAACCGCTGTCGTATGTTTTTGTGTTAATTCACATTTAGTCAAGTAATTAAATTAAATAATATATATGGATTTATTTATTTTGCCTTATGATATTTAAAGAGACAAGCAGTAGCAAGCCGATTATTTTGGTTGACATGATTTTTTATTATATGTATTGCCTACAAAAATATATATATTTAATAATATTAATCTCATCATGTTAATCCTGTCTTCTATTTATAAGTAGCTCTAAATCTTTCACATGGTATTTTCAAATGCTTTCTGAAATGTTTTTCAGTTATTGTTTTGTTTTTGGCTCTGCCAACATTTAAAATCGAAGCTCTTTGTTGCGAATTTGTATGCATTGAGGATGTAATAATGTTTTATATGTTTTAATATGAAATAAGTTCTACAAGGCTTTGGGTTTTAGAAATGTTTTATGTGTTTGCTCGTGTACAAAATACTCACATTGTAAAAGACATTTTCTCAACTGGTTCGAAGTCTCCTCCGTCTTGCATCACTGCACAATTCTATTGCAATCGTAGAATGTTCTGTACAATCTTTTAAGGGCTCAAGGCAAACGTGCAAGCTTCGTTTAGCTGACTTAAACTTTTCCTACTTACCTAAAGTATTTTTCTGTTTTGTGGAATGATGTTTGTAATCTGGGAATGAAATCGAAACCACAACGGATGAAACCGAAATCCTAACCTAAGCCGACACCAAACCAAACCACCAGTTTTTTTTTGTGCGTTTTTATTTACCCATAATTTCTGTTTAATTCTGCTTATACGTTTCTATTTATTTTAATTCGGCATGTACTTTTTACCCGCCGCTGATTCTTATAATCATAGCACAAAGGGACGACACGGAAGTTCTTATGCGAAAAATTAATTATTTAAAAACGAATTTCTCCCGTAAATATTCGGAGCTTTGCTAATTATTTTAAAATTGTGCAGATCTTTATTAATCACAACATATGTTTGTTATATTTTTATTTTATATTTTTTTTATTCTCATAATCCGGAACATAGCCCGAAATAATATTGACTAAAGGAAATCCAGGTAATCCAGGAACCGATGCCGGGATTTATTCAAAAATGGTGTATGGGTGAATTTTAAACTGTTCAATTAGTAAAATTCTAACGCTTAAGCCAGCTACCAATAGCTATTTAAAGGAATTGGAATTGAATCTTTACTAAAGACATCACCTGCCGCACTCAATATTCGTATGCATAAAGCGTGTAAATTGGTTAGGGCAACTTCTACCAAAAGCATTCTAATCATAGGAATCATCGCAATATCACTGCAATTTTATTTATATACGCGTCGATATGTTGGATTTGTTTGCATTGCATTGTAAATTCCCAATTGTCTCGGTCTAAAAATGCAAAATGGCTTGGGGTATGAAAATCAAACTTTACCTCACGATTTATTTGGCTTTAACCCGTTCACAGCAGAGCTTTTTAACTTTGTAACCAGAGTTCTTGGGTAGAATGGTAGCCCGAATTTGGCCTCTAATCACGGAACCAGGAGATATTCTCAGGCGTGGAACTGAAAATTCAATATTTGTTACCACCAATGAAAGTGTGTGAATTTTTAAGTGCGCTCTCTTTTGAATGTTTTCTTGTAACCATTTTCTATTTACTTGAAATACCGTTAACACAAGAGCTTTGCCTCAACTACACCGTTTGCACCGAAGACAAAAAGGATCTCACTCATCTTCTCTACTTTTGCGCTGAAAATAAGTTCTTCATTGGCTTTCAAGAATCGGCAGACTCATCGAAAACTGTACAAATTTCTTACTACTAAAAGTTCACCTCCATAGTTATGAAACTCTCTTTCACCATTTCGGTTCGATGTGAAATAAAACCTCGCTGAAATTTCACCAAGGTCTCCCCGAATCTTAGATATGCATGAAGTTGTAGCCTCGAATCCAGCAGTGTGGAATCATCATTTGGTTTTATGGTTTTCAAGCATGCAGACGGCATCGTGATGTATTTTAGAACACCGCCTCCCTTTTATGAATGTGTACAGATGTAAGAAACAAACTCAAGATTCTCGCTAAAAACTTAACATCTGCCTCGAGAACTCGGCAGCCGTAAAAAGCCTCAAATGTATTTTGGTTATAAATGTCTATTCAATCCTCTATCGACTTAATCTATCTAATAATTTTCGCACAGCCGCAGTTCGCGAACAGAAGCCTTTCCATTATGCAATTGCATTATATATATTCTGGAATTCAAATGGTATTAAGTTTTTAAATATGAAGGCAATTTAATCTTTTAATTAATGAGCATAACGCATTCACCAACTCGCTGAGGTATTTTTTCATGACGAAGACTTTCCTCCTGCAGCTAAACCCACAAGAATAAGCCAAAAGCAAATAAAACCCGTTAAGCTTACTCACAATGGAAAGATCTAGAATCACGAAAGATATAGCAACAAATGTCAAGCTCTTCAACTTTATAAGGATGTGAACTCGACGTAGGATAAATCCAGAATCTACAATCGCTGACATTAGATGATTATTTATAACAGAATTATAGCTTTTCATTCTTGGCAAACACCGCGCGAAAAAGAAATAAAATCGAAGAAAAATCCTGTCTAGAAATAAGAGAATCTATTAGAAACTAAACTTTATATATTATCAAAATCTGAAAATTATACATGATTAAATCTTGGTCTAATATTTCTTTCTCCCTATCCTGATTCCCCCATGACAAACTTCTTCCCACTTTTCGTAAAGAAATAATCCCAAGCCCGACTTTCGAAATGTACCAACGCTCATTGGATCCAATTTCCCTTTTCAAGAACTTGCGTTCTTTTTTGGTACTAATTTAGAAAGGCATCGGTTTTCTGGAGTGAGGTTGACGATGCCTAAATCCCTTATTTTCAGTGCAAAGAATTCTTCAATTCCATTTGGAAATTCTTTGCCTACAAAACAACCTCACTCCCCAAAAATATCACCAAAGAGATATTAAATTCAATTAAACTATCAACAAACGGAGCCGCCAAGTCTGGAGGATGACGAGAGATGACCCGAAGAAAGCGGAGCCCAAGGACCTTGCAGACGTAATGCAGAAGCCCCGAAGGATTTCCAGGAAAAACCAACGTTCAGACGCCGTTCTGAAAATGTTTTCTATTTTAAATTTGTAATTTATTTTTTTGAGAAAGTGAAAAAAATCATTAAAACAAGACTTTGTATAATTTTATTTGTGAATTTCTATTTCCAACAAGTTGACCTTTTTTGCTATAAGTTTGTTTCGTTGCGAAATCGTTATAATAAACATAATGTTCCTTAAAACTCTTTTGAATTCATTTAGAATGTTTTAATTATTATTTTAAACTCTAGATCTATTAATTTATTTAGTGGGATTGATTGCTGTCCCACATTCATTGACCATTCTCAAAGGATAGGGCTTAATCTAAATTTTGTTCTCTATGATATTTTTAATTTTATGAACATTTGTGTTTTACGAAGGGTGTCCATTTGCTGAGCCGTCAATGCTGAAGTTCATCTTGGAGGATCGCTCTGAGACTGAAGTTGTCGTTGATGACAAATTTTTCAATTTGTTTCTTACTCATTTTACGAATTGTTTCTAATATTAAGTCAATTTGAGTTCATTTTGTAGTCCCAGATTATTTGTATATTGTATATTAATTATTTAAAATCTCCTAACCGCCCACGCTTCCTCATAGAGCGCCAAGCGCTTATTTGCTGGGAAAATTCATCACCAACACAGCTGATGGAATTTCTAAGGAACCCTTCATTATTAAACATAACTTTAACCCGATATGATACTCAAATTAGGAATTTATAGATTAATTTGACCACACATTCTTATAACCAAAAGCCTCGATACTAGCGCTCTAAAATTACAGCAGTATTTGAATTCATTTGTAAATTTTCTGTTTTACAATAATATCAACTATTATTATTGTAAATGCTGAGCGGCCCTATACCCGGTTATTTAAACCCGTCAATCCACATATCACCGCACCCATCTGGAGCCACGGAGTCCAAGTATGACTTCAGTATCGAACCACTAGCGCACCCAGAAGATCCAAAACAAGACACTCAATCCTCTCCCCCACCGGTTTAAAGGGTGATCCCAATAGGGGACCCAATTGGCCTCCGTTAAGCAAATGCAATGATCATCTATTCCTTAAAATTGGCCGGCTTGAAGTGAAAAATAAACTCCAAACGATGTCATCAGACCCAACGCTAGAGTGCAGACAAGACTGACCCCAAACACTCCCAACAATCATCAAATGGAGACGAAGACTCACCCTAGACCTGCCCAATAAATTCACCTACCGTGAGAGGAGGATTTCAGTTGGGAATAAGATCGTTTAATAAATGCCTCAAAAGGCCTTTTCCACATAGACAAATAAAGCAAAACTGTATTAACAAAATGTTATACGAGTGCGGGGATTCTTAGGACTGGGTAAATGATGATGCTAAGGTAGCTAAAGGAGAAGGGGACAGGATGCAGAAGTTGAGTTGTTGTAGAAGCGGAGAAAGGATTAAAATAGATTTGGGTAACGGATGTAGCATCGACAAGGAGTCGCAGACTCCAAAGATTCCTTCTGTAAACGACCTAGATATGTCCGTTTGTCCGCCTGTCTATCCGCCTTTCAATCTGTATAATCGAAGTTGCCAACAAAATATTTTTATTTTTATTCTATAAAATAGATCCAAACGAAAGAAGAGATTCAATTTACCCTCGCACACGCACGAGGGTCTGGCCAGGCATATTTCTAATTTGAACAGCAATTTTGTATACTTCTTCTTTAGGTATCGAAATATGTTTCCAGGTTCCCATATAAAATTATAAAATGTCCTTAAAACCCTACAAAAAAGAAAATTTGAAAATTTACCCCCTACTTTAGGCACATGCTGCCTGGTGCCTGTGAATTGACGACAAAATGAATAATAAATTATTAAATAAATAACATGGACAAGTTAGGCAGACTTAACTTAAATTCTTAACTGGTTTTGAATTTAAAATTCCTCGCTTGTAACCCGCCCACCCACGCCTCATATTTCTTTCCCTCGGTCCTCTCCACATTCTGTTTGCCTCTCCAAATGAGACACCCATTTGTACTTCACCCGCCCGAGATCTGGGACTGGACGTCCCTTGAGAGTTCATCAGATTTTCAACAGAACAACTCTCAAAAATATAAAGAGGTGCCAAAAACACGATTGTTATTTAAATATTCTATTCGAAAAGAGACTGTTCAATGTAAAAGAAGGAAAAATATCCCACATCTGGGATAAGAGTTCGCACCACCTGCGAACAATCATCATTAGAAAATAGATCTTTTTGTAGACCAAATAATTATTGTATCTTAGGTCTTGGATAAGTGAAAGCCTTCCATAAACATGCACGGGCTACCTAGAATATCAGATAAGATGGTAAAGGCACCCAAATACCGATTTCCCTTAAAGAACAGATATAAAGTCCCTGAGCCAATAAAAAAAAAGATAGTTATTCTCAACCAAACCGAAGTCGGGCTGGAATTATCTCAGAACGGGCACTCAGACTAGGACCCAAGGGCCCAGGTAGTCGCAAGAGAGAAACCTAACAGCACTCAAGAATTTTTGTATAAAAAGGAAATATTGAAATAAAAATAAGTTTAGTCTGAAAATTTGTTTCTTTGACGTCGCAGCGATCCGCAACTTTTACAAAGGCCATAGTTCAATTTGTAGCAGGTAAGCCCCACTAAATATATAAATTCTAAGAAGAAAGGTTGCCGATATTATAAAATTCTAGACCAGACTAAGCTCAGCAAGGCCCCGAGTTTTGTTCTTTTTCCTTAACCAAAGTTCATTGGAGGAGAGTTGAATTTATTTGCCAACGTCGCACCTTAAGGACTAAATAGATCCCAACGCATTCATCCGCTTTTCAATGAATAGCATCGGTTCTATATTCTATTTGTATAATTATATCCTATCTACGGCTTGAGAGTGCTGTGGATCCATTGGATGTAGGAGGACACGCGGGTGTAGACGTCCGGGAACTTGGCATCAGGGCAGGGCGTCGGCCCGAACGAGAGCAGCCCGCTCAGCACATAGAAGTCCTCCTTCAGCAGCATCAGCGCCCCGCCGCTGTTGGCCACGCAGGTGTTGAAGGACGAGGCCGCGCACAGCTGGGAGGTGCGGATGTCCAAGGCCGCCGCGTACATGTCCTGGCAAGTGGCGATCGGCGTGATCACCACCTCCCCCCGGTTCATCCTGGCGCTGTTGGTGGCACGCCAGCCGCCCACCTCCATCAGCAGTCCCTCGTGTTCGTCGGCATGGACCTGGTTTTGGGGCAGGCAAATCGGCTGCACGTAATCACTGAGCGCCGCGGGACTGGCCAGGCGCACGAGTGCAATGTCGTTCTGCTGGTTTAAGGACACATTCAAGTAGTTGGGATGCACGCTGATCTCCTCGATGGCAATGTCCTGGTAGAGCGGCGCGCACTGGGAGCGCATGCAGTCCGGGTTCGTGGTGGTGTCCCACTCCCCCAGGCGCACCGCACTGAGCTGCCAGGGCCCGGAGGCGCAGTGGGCGGCCGTCAGGACGTACCGATCGCTTATGAGGACCCCGCCGCAGCCGTGGATCTTCGAACTGTTGCCTAAGTCGGAAGAGATTCACGCACACTCAATAAAGTGCCTTGGCCGGTAACCCCAAGAGATAAGCCTGCAACCCCAACGCTTACCCGTAGTAAACTCGATTAGGGCCAGCCAGGGGAACTCGTCTATTTTTGCGATGCTCTCGTTGGCCGAGCGCTCCCACTTGAGGGCCCCGCAGTCGCTCGGCAGCAGCGGATGCGTAGATCGCCCGGCTGACTGGGATTTCCTACCACTGACGCGTTTCCGCGTTGAACTCGGGCAGCACACCTGCAAGAAAATGGAATTCTATTTTGCTTGCTCCGTCGCCTCTGCTAGCCACTCACCTGCATATCTTGGGAACCGGCTGGGCAGCGGTTTTCCCGCACCAACCTGCGGTCTTCTGCGGACACATTGGGCTGGGAAAGCAGCCGCATGAAGTAGTCGCATTCCCGGACAGGCAGGCATTCTCCGGGCTGTCCAGTGGTCGTGGTGCAGGTCGGCGCCTGCTGGGCTGTGGAATCGAATGGAGTGAGTGGCTGCCAATGGGACTGGAATACGCACCAGTCGCGCTCAATGCAAACAGGCTGAAGGCGAGAACTGAAGCCGCGCAGTCGAAGCAGATCATTGTCGACGGAGATTTGTTTTCGAACAGACTGGCGAGGGGGCTGCTAGAAAGCTTGGGGCTCTGATCTCTGATCTGATTCTCGGGAAAGCCCGAGAGCGGCTTCGCAAGCTGAAAATTCACAGCCGAGCGGAGCAGACTTTGAGCTTTTCAGAATTAAGAAACTTTTTTTTAGTGTTGATTTTTATTATTAAGAATATAAAACATATACAAGATAAATTCGTTCGCTAGACTGCTTGGGATAAAAGGCCCAACTGCAGACCGTTGCTCATGAATAAATGAAAATATATTGTTTTCTCATTTTCCCCATATATTTTCGATTCCTAACAGAAAGCGCCATCTATACGTGAGTACGAACAACATTACTCGAACCAGCAAAAACATACGGCCTGGAACCAGTAACTTGAACTAGCGTTCAGAATTATCGGGCGGGAACTCAAAATATACATAAATAAACAATATTTACAAATACGTTAATTTCGGAGTGTGGACGCCCTTTCGATAACACTTCTCTTGAATTTTATTTACCAATAATAAAGCAATGTTTTCATTTCTCAATGTTATTCGATAAGCGAATCGATAGGCGATAATTGTATGCCTGATGTCGATATAACTAATCCGTTCCCATTTTTAAAGTCAGCAACAATCACCAAAACCAATTAGCGGTAGTTATTTCAACAATCATGATTTTAAATTTATAAAGAAATGTTATGGCCACGTAAGATTTTGTTTGGTTTTTACAGCCATAAACACTCGAATTCGGCGATCCGGCAACTCCAGCTCTCACGCAAATACAAACCCACACAGCCACACCTGATTACTCACACGCACCAACACAAACCCAAATACCAATGAGCTGTCCGCCATCTTAGTTGCGCGTTGTCTCTTCAACTGCGATTTAAAAATTAAATGGAAAACGCGTTTAAGCCGATGTGCAGTCAATAGAAACACAATAAAGTGATTCACACAATATTCGGCTAAGCCCCTGCAATCGTTTCAATAAGGCAGCTCATAAATATCAACGCAAATATCGTATTCACAAGCCTAATTGCGGTGTAGAAAAATTTTGCTGTGAAGAAAAATTCCCAGGTCTGTTGTACATGTGTGCGTTTGGGTGCGCGAGTGTGCGTGCTTGTACGGCCGTTGAGTAACCCTGTGTTGGTGTACAAAGAGCGATAAAGAGAGAGAGAGAGAGAGAGAGCGCGCAAGCCAGAGCGAATCGATGTGACCGGATTGTCGGCTACAATGTAAACTGGGTGGGGGACGAAAACATAGAAAACAGCCGTATTTTCTTTAGTTCTCTTACTCACTTCGGTTAATGCGGATGTGTGTGTTGTGTGTGACTTGTGCTGCCAATGACGCATTCTTGTTTGCAGCGAAAAAGAAGAAAAAATCAGGGCCTTGCACGACGTCAATGTATCGATAGCAGCGGGCGGCCACGAAATGTTTTGATTAGTGCCAAATCTCCCCGATAATTCACAAGCAAGTTTATTTTTATTTTCAATCCATCTATCCGACTCAAAACGCTGATTGCCCAAGAGAAAATCGCAATTGCAAAGCGCAAGCGGCGCGACTTTTCCGCCGACGTCATATGGCCCGCTGCGCGGTGGCTGTGGGCGTGTGTGTGAGTGCGAACAAAGCGGAATCACGAAAAAGGGCGACGCCGCCGCAGCCGCGCCACCGCCTAACCAAATGAAAAACAACAAAAACACCGGCAACAATATTACCTAAATGCCCTTCCTTATCGACACCGCCACTCACCCTTATCGTGTGATGTTCCCACCAAAGAATCGAAGCTGACAAAGTTCATTTACACCGCGCCCCCTCCATAATTCGTTTTGTTTTGCTTTCGTCTTGTTTACTGACACCTCCGCCTGCATTCACTCGGCTGCCTGTGTGTGGGCGTAGGAAGAGTAGTCGCCCGTTTGTGATACTCATCGTGACGACTGTTTCTGTGAGTGTGTGTGTTTGTGTGCCTCAAGTATTGCGATTCAAAAGAAACAGAGAGAAAAAAAAACGGTAGTGCGAGCAGTCTCTAACGGAACTTTGGCCCTCGCCGCTCCGCACACCGACTGGCAGATGCCCTCGTCGAATTACTCTGGCATTGTTCCCCAGCTCCATTGAATTTGGGGGAGCGACAACCCCGGCACGATTCCGTTTGGCTTGACTGCTCGGCAAGTCACCGCAGCCCATCGCTGTTTTCTCTTTCTCTTTTTCGCCCATTCAGCCTTCAGTTGCAAAAGGCAGCAGAGGAAGCAAACGGGTTCGGTTTTCCTGCATTTGTGCAATGTGCATTTTATTATAATTTCTGTTTTGCGTCAATACCGACCGCAGCCAGACGATGCTGCCGCCGACTGAGGCGCGGCCGGCGGAGTCAGTGGCCCTTTCATTCATCTCGCCAGCCGCACTCCAGGAATGTTCCACCATGTGTAGTTGTGCGGCGGATGAGCAAACGAACATCCGCCACACACACAGAGGCAGGGCTTCCCTGTGAACTGCAGGGTCTTTAAATATCCGCGGCTGTTCCACTGCCAGCAGAATCATTGTTTTGGAGCGCGTTGAGCGTAACGGGCCCTTCCCCCGCGGCCCGCGGCCCGCAGCCGAGGCAATCAAGCTTACCAAGCAGCCAGCCTTCCACTGGTCTGAGTTCCATTGCTCGAGGCCGTGGAGTAAAGCAGAAGCGACCTTGTGGTGAACTGCTAGGAACCCTTAGAATGCGGCCTGGGCAAGGATCTCTGCAGGAAGGAGGTGATCAAATATGGGAAAACTTCGACGCAGAACAAAAGATCTGGTGATTCTAAGAAGGCGAAAGGCGCTTACGAAGTTTCTTCAACCCGTTTGTTTTTTGTTCTGGTAATTCTCGCTTACGTTGCCCCCCGGGTTGCTCTCTGTTTTGTGCTGCCTTCCGTCTGTTCTGCGGCCTGCTTATCATTGCCGTCGCGCCGCGTTGGAAGCCGAAAGAAAAGGAAAAAACAAGTTAACATTTGCGACCAAAAATGGACGGAACGGAACGGGTTGGGGTCCACGGACACGATGGTCTCAAGAGCAAGCCCACGCCCTGCACCGATTGCCGTGTACTCTTTACAAACTTTCTATTCGGTTCTATACAAAGCTTAAGGAATCGAATTAGACGATCGTTTCTTTATACTCTTTTCCGCTCCATTTTTCCCAATGTGTTTAAAACTGGCCAGGGTTGCAACGTTTTTGAAAGTTAATACCAAAATATGGAGCTTTTTTATATAGATCGTTAAGATTAGAGAGGCAGGAGTTCGTATTACCAAGCGAACTCACTAGCCCCGACGAAAAGAGCAGACGAAGAAAACAATCTAGCGGCGTCATTATTTGCAATTATCGTCTCTCTGCTTTGGCTCCTCTTTCTCTCTTTTTGTTGATCGAATACTTTTGTTGCTGTGGCTTCTTTGGTGCTTCCCAGGTCGGACTTTTTGTGGTGCTCTGGGGACGGCGGACAGAGTCAGGGGTCATTTCCCAGACGTTAAACGTAAAGTAAATTACAAATCCAAAGTAAACACAAACTGCCAGTTGCCTCGAAGAGAGTATCTCATTTCCGGTGTGGGCCAGCGCTCCATTTGTTTTGCTTTGCTGATCCTCGCGATCGAAACCTTTGATTTCTGATTACCCGCATTCTATATTTGTTTTTCTACATGCGCACATTTGCGAATTTATAACCTTAAAGCTCAGAGACGCCGTGCGCCTTTCTCCCTGCCTGCCCATCGAGAGGGGGCGGCGGCCAGCCAGCCGGAATAATAAACAAAACTGTCACGTACACACATGCCAGCCGCAAACGCTGCCGACGTAAGCAAACAGCGGACCTGCGAATGCTCTCGTCGCTGTTCTCGGGGATTCGGCAGTCTCTCTTTTATTTCAATTGGTGTGAATCGATGGGTGGCGATAAAAATGGGTTACCACCTACGCCGCCAAATTGGTGTTATCAAGATTCGAGTGATAATCGATAACCGCGATTACGTGGAGCGAGAATCAGTTCCTCTTATCTCATCCCGCTGGCAGCTGTGGACGATCGTAAAAATCCGCGCACCTGATATTTGTCGATGACAAATGCAAATCTGCCCTGCCTGACACCAATTGGGTTTTGCCCCACTGTGCTGCGCGGCCCCACTGATATGCAATTACTGCTGCTAACAAAGTTCATTTCGGAGTTTATTAGTTTACCCGCGCGCACCAACACACGCGTGCACTCATTGGCAATCGAATAAACGAGTGTGTGTGTTTGCTTAGCATGCAAATTTTGTATCGAACGATAAAATCAGCACCAATCGCACTCCGATTGTGGCGTCTGTGTTTGTAATCTTTCTTAATTATTCTCGTGCTTGCTTTGTTCGCCCGCGACGTTGGCAAAGCAAAGACGCACAAAGAGAAAAGGCGATCGCGATCGCGACGGCAACAACAACCACGAAGAAAGTGATTCACAACACCCGACTCAATTGTCGTGAGGGAACTTTTTTAAATTTTGTTTGGTCTTCTTATCTTTATGGGAGGCGCTGAATGCAAAGCCACCGAGAATGCAAGTGTGGGTGACAAACTGTAGGCTTCCATTTAAGAACCGAAATGCACGTGACGCCACCGAACACTGAATTGATTGTTGTTTCTATTTTGCCATTGCAGTTTAGGCCAACAAGAGCGCATTGAGCACGACGATAAGGAAGAGGAAACGGCTTGGTTTTGGATATGTCATGTCAGCAAGCATCGAGATTCATTACAACAACATCTGCTTCAGCCGCAACAGCCCCAACCAAAACCACGAAGAGAATTGCCACACCAACGCCCAAAGAGACCGCCGCTACTGGCGCCGCCGCAGTGGTCAGAACGACGAAAACGTCAGCCCCTGAAGATCCCTATGTTTTCACAGAGACTCTTTCATCCACACCGCCAATTTTATTCAATGCACAGGTGAGTCGCCCCCCGGCCCATGGAATGTGTGGATAATGTTTGTTTTTGTGGCTGCAGAAATCGCGAGCCCGCCTAAGCGAACCGCCTCACAGCAAAATCAGCAACGGGAACAGCAGCAGCAGCAACAACAACTACAGCGCCACAAAGCCGGGTGTTGTTGGCAATCCGAGAGTTGCAACGTCGCCGAATGCCCAGTTGAATGGCACAACAACAACACCAGCAACAGCAGCGACACTAGCAGCAGCAGCGGGCGCGGACTCAGCAGCAGCCAAGACGCAGGCGTCTTTGGTTGCCGCTGCACCGAAATTTGGGAAACCAGCAGCAGCTGCTACCACGAATTTGAATAATGTCACGCAATCTCAGAAGCCACAGCCGCTGCACCTCCAGCTGCAACCGCAGTCGCAGTTGCAGTTGCAATCGAAGCCACAGACGCCGTCGTCGCCGCCACAAGCGTCACCCAGGCGTGCAACCAACGTCTGCGTGGTGCGTCCCCAACAGCAACACCAGCAACTAAGGCAGCAGCAGCAGCAGCAGCAACAGGAAAAACTTCAGCCACCGCCGCTGTACACCCACACGCCGTCGCTGTGGCAAACTCCGCTTATTTTGGACACCGGAGCCTCAGCAGCGTCACAGAAGGCGGCCACCTCACCGCTGCCGCTGCCGCTGCCTTTGCCTGCCGCCGCCACTCATGTCAGTCCGCCCATATCGCCCGCCTCGTTACCCACGCCCACGGCTGTCCAGCCGGTGACCGCCATGGTGGCCCCCATACTGGCCGCCCCGGTGGCGCCCACGAAAGTGGTCATGGCGGTGGGACAGCCGCTGCCGCCCTCCAAATTCCACCACACCACGCTGGCCCAGCACCTCCAGAAGGTGGAGTGCCTCAAGAAGAAGAAGTCCCTGCCGTTGATTTGCAGCACCAACAACAACAACAGCCTGGTCGAGTCGCTGAACAAGGCGCCGTCGGTGGTGTTCAACACAACGCAGCCGCCGCCGCTGACTGTCTTCAACACGGAGGCCTTGGCCGCCGCCGCGCCAGCAGTGGACGCTCCACAGACCAACAAACATTCCGCCAGCGTGGCCGTGACCGATGACACGGACCTGGGCGACATACCCGTCAATGTTATTTTCCGCAAGCCATCGCCTCTGGGTGGCCCGCAGCCGGGAGTGGCCACGCCGCTTACGCCGCCCCCGGCGAATCTGTTTCCGCCCTCAACGCGGCCCTCCCTGCCGCCCACCCTCAGTTCGAAGCCTGCGCAAATGACGCCCTCAAACCGGTCGCAGGGGTTGCCTGCGCCCTCACCGTTGCCGTTGCCGTTGCCATCCCCGAAACCGCACAGCATCGAAAATGAACAAATGTCTTCCCAAGTTGCCAACGCTGCTGGGGCCGCGCCCAAGTTAATTACACAAGTCGCGCCAGCCTCCACTGGCAGTGGCACTAGAAATAGTAGCAAATCCTCCACCCCCGCCGCAGCTGCAGTCCCCGGTCCGCTGGCTGCCGACCCCCCACCTAAGCCGGCTGCCGCGCAGCCGGACCCAGACCCCGAGCCCGAGTGCAAGGATCTGCCCTTCACGGTGCAGACCCAGTGGCTGGACCAGCCCGTGGAGACGCCCAACTCGCCGAGCAGCCACCGCGAGGAGCGCATTGCCCTGCGCAAGAATGTGCTGCGCCGCAAGGCGCTCCAGCTGCTGTCCACCCGTTCGCTCCAGGAATGGCCGGTGAAGGCGGCCCGCCAGCGTCTCCATTCCGTGCAGTGCCTCCTGCTCAAGTACCAGAACCATGCGAACGGCCCTGCCAGGTGAGTTGGCCGCTGGCATTCGTGGAACTATTAAACTAATTTGGTTTGCTTGTAGTGCTGGGAATCGTTGCCTGGTGCCCGCCTGCCAGGAGCTCACGCTGACCATGGCCGCCCACTGCGAGCGCCACATCGTGCAGAACACAACGCAGCAGATCTTCCTGCCCTGCGTGGCCAAGCGGGCGGACGGCCGAGCCTGCCAGGCGCCTGTCTTCGATATGCTCAACAAGGTGGCGCTTTGTGCGGAGCACAGCAACCTGCGCGCGGATCAGCAGCCCCAGCCTGACCAGCAGCCCAAGGCCAGGCCGGCAGTGTGTGGGAAGCGCGGCTCGAACCCAGCGGTGGGGCGCAAGCGGAAGGTCAACCCGAATGCCAACCCGGTGGGCCGACCGCAGAAGCGGCCCAAGAAACCCGAGGAACCGCAGCTCCCGCCTCACCTCACGGTGCCCGCCCCGCTGCCCGTTCGCCCGCCCGTGGCGCCGGCCACGGTGCAGCGCAAGAGCAGCACCACCTCCCTGGAGTCGATTGCCAGCAACTCGCACTCGTCGGGTGTTCCGTTCACTCCGCTGGCCCCCGCCCAAGGGCCGAGGAACGAGCTCTCCATTCCGCCAGCCCTGGCGCCCCTGAGCTCCGATGTGAGCGTCGCCGGCGACGGGTTTAAATTCGAAACGGAGCCGTTCGTCGAGGCTAGCAATCTGCTGAGCAGCGCCAACTTGAAGGCCGATGAGATTAGCCAAATTGTGGCCCAGTTGACCGCTGCCAGCGGGGATGTGGTTAGCCCAGCCAACGCCACCCCCACCGCCAACAACAACAACCACATGGGCTTCCCGTCGTTCAACCTGGCGTTCGGGAACCCCCAGCAGCTGGTGAACAACAGCCTGAACCTGTCCAACACGGAGAACCTGCTCACCCAGGACATGTTCGGGATCTGCGAGAACAGCTCGGCCTACGCCAGCTCCGAGGACACCGGTCTCGGCGGCCTCAGCGAGTCCGAGCTGATGGGCGCCAACGATGCGGGTAAGAGCCACAAAGCCATCAATCAATTTAACCATCTGCGCGTGTGTGTGAGAGAGCAGCCGACTAATAAATTGATTTCGTTCACCCGCTTAGACGATATAGCATTGAATGGCGCCCATTTGCTGGAGGAGCACGACTTGGTGAACGTGTTCGATACGCTGCCCGATGATGCGTTCAACGAACTCTTTCAATCGGGTGTGTATTTAAAACAATTTGTGCTTTTCTTTGTACTAATCAATGTGTGGCCTGCGCCCCACGCCGCCGAGCAGTGCAGCAAGCGGAGTGCGAGGCCATGGACCGGGCCTTGGAGATCGCGGACAAGAACCTCAAGTGTCTGCAGCAGACCATCGGGGGCTCGGACAGCGCTTTCCTTACCGATTTCTTCGACGTCGGCGACGATTTGCTGACGAACGCGGTCTCGTCTGTGATGAACTCGCCGAACACGTCGGGCATCGAGTCCTCCACCCTGTTTGTCGACACCAGCGGCGGCGGCGGCAGCAGCAGCAGCACCCACAGCGTGACTGGCGGCGCTGTTGGCAGCCTCGTGCACACCTAAGACCCGCATACACTCGCCCCTCAGACTCACACACACACACCATTAGCTACGTTTCAGGCAAACTATCGGTTGAGATACGAAAAACCCACAAAAAAAAACCAAAAAAAAAAAACATACAAAAACAAAAATAATAAAAAAAAACTATCTAAAATAGTTATAACTACGATTATATATGTTCGAGCAGCCGCCGCGGGTTGAATGGCCTGCGGTGGAACTCTTGGTGTTGTACTTTCTGCCAATTGTCTTTCCACCAATTTTCGTTCTGGATCAGCAGCCGCTCCGATGCCGGCGATTCGGGCCACATTTCCCCACACAAATGCATGCCCCACATGCATGCGTATGTTAGTTGTATGCCACCACCACGAAAACACAAAAAAAAATGTATATTTATGGAAAAGAAATTAGAGAAAAACAAACCAGAAATGAGGACCGCAACTTTCGAGTTGAATTTGAATTGATAAAGAGTCCAGCTTTAAGTCCACTCAATCCAGAAGCCCGATAGGAAATCCTAGAAACAAATTGAACCTTAAATGAAACCTACAAAGTACGAAAAGTGACCGATCGAAGGCGACAGCCCGAACTTTTTTTAAGAGCATTTACAGCGAGAATTTCATTTACAAACACGAACACGAACACACAGCTTTAGTTACACGTCTTAGTTTCCCTAGCTTAAGCTTTTCGACTTTTATATAATTTCCCCACACCCAACACCCACACAGATACATTGTACAAGGGACTAGTTTGAAACCGCGAATCGTATTATTAAATATACATATATTAAAGATTACATAGTATATCTCTCTCTATATATATATACTATATGCATAAATGTAACTATAAGGATAACTATAATTTAAAGACACCCAAACACCCTCACACCCTCACACACACAACCACACAACATTAAAAGAAAACCTGACTTGAAAACTAAGCCAGAGGTAACGGACTCATTTCTATATATTAATTCGATTTTGATTAAGCCTTCGAAACTGAAAAGGCTGATCCTCCCGACCCATTCAACGTTCAGCATACGAAACATGTACATTAAAGAACCTTACCCTCAAAAAATAGTATACAAGTTATAAAGCATAAGGATATGTATGTAAACCCACACACACACACACCCACAACCAAGAAAAATGTTACGCTTCTGAAGAAAGCTCCCCAGCGGAGCCCAGATTACCCACATAAACACTCTACTAAATATAACGATTGCTAGGTGAATAAAGAGCTCATTTCGAAGACTTTCAGCCGCACTCACGCCACTTTTATTTTCGATTGTGATTTACCAACTTTTCCCCACATCTGCAAGTATTAAACGACACCCACTCATCCTGTAAAATGCACCGAGATGGCCCCAAACTTACCCTTACCCCCTCATCCATTCCCCTCAGCGTTCGCGAGAACATGTACTACTTAAAATTGAAGATAGTTGAAACGAAAAACTGTAACATAATTATGTATGTATGTATCTCTCTAACTCTAATTATCTAGATCTATGTATATGTATATGAATTTCATTTGAGAATTGCACTTGAGTTTGGAAGCTGGCAGCTCCACTGGGCGGGCCAACCGAGAGGGCTGAGATCCGACGAGCGAGCCCAAGGAGAGTTTTGATTAATTTGATTTGAGATCTTGGTTAGTTTTCCGTAACTCCTCGAAGAACCAACTTAAGCCAAATCGATTGCGTCCGTTTACCCTTCCCCCTTGTTTGGTTGAGAAAAGCAACAGAAACCGTAGATGTCCTTATTTTTCTTGTTTAGGGAAGGAGCACATTTCATTTTTGTAATTTACGTGCATTTTTGTGATCTAATTTGCGTAGTTCTTAAGAGACAAAAAACAAATATTGATTTTATGCCAACCGAATATTTTACCCTGAAAATATAATAATATTTTTAGTAAAAAACCAAACCAACTCGGGTTCTTATTTTCTTTCAGATATAACCACACTCTCTCTCACAAACTAACGGCACTTTTGATTACGTGGTCCCAGCAAATGTACCCCAAATATGGCCAATTTCATACCCTTATAATCAAGCTGTAACTGTAAAAAATAGAGTCCTCTTTTAAAAGTTGTTTATCCAGAGTTGTCGCACAAATTTATCAGAATTTGATAACGCTGGTCGTATTAAGGTGTTCTGCAGAGAGACAGACGGAAAATGCGGGATCCATTCGTCTAATTCTTCTGAAGACGTCTTGGGGATCCACGACGACTTCTTCGAAGTGGTGGAGAATCTCTTGTACCCTTTTATCTATTGGTGGTTCGGGAAGAGGTTCAAAGTCTCCAGGGATTGTCTATCGCCGATTTTCAGTGTCTTGCACAACGAATATAAAAACTGAACTATTGAATTGATGGAGGGAGGGGGAAAATTGGAGTGCCTGCATGGTAGGCCATGGGGAGGACTTCAAATGAAATCGAAATAATTTCAAACATCACCTTACCTTACTATGATAAAACTGTTCGTTTTCACAAACAGACATAACAAAAATATTACTTTTGAAAACTGTAGAAGATCTCGCGGTCGGTCGACATAAAAGGAACACAACACAAAATTTTCCATGTTTCGTTATAAATTTTAATTGAGCTTAATTTATCTCGTACACTGAACATTGCCGAACTTTAGCTCGATTAGAGAATACCGAGGGCGAAGGATCGGTATTCTCACTGGTAAGCTGGATTTCTCTTTATCCCGTCGGTTCTTCAAATCCCTTTGTTCCTCAGATTTTGTAAGTAAGTGTTAAATATTCCAGCAGGTCCTTGGCCAAAGAAGCCAAGCCGACAACAGCGGTAAGTAGTGAATTCTTGACCTCCAATATCAGTTAATTTTATTATCTCTGCAGCCCACCGATTTCTTTTACCCAAAATCAATCCCCATTTTCAACAGCCCTGCAACGTAGCCCAGGTAAGAAGAAATGCTTTTATATATTGTTCCGGGATCTTTGATTAAGTCCCCCAAAATCTCAGAAATCTCGCGAAAAATCTCCTTTCTTATATATTTCGAAATATTTACATGATATCCCTAAAGGCTAACCTAGTCTAGGCGGGTCAATTGGCAGCACCCAGGCCCCCACCTGGGATGTGTGGGGGCGGGGGCTACAGTTCGGTTGTCTCCAACTGCTTTGCCAATATCTGAGCATTGTTCGTTAGTTTGTCGATTTGGTTGTACAGATTGAAGTGCCGGTTGAGGTCGTTGGTGTTGTTGAACAGCTTGGCTGTGCCCTTCAGGGTGTCCTGTATGTCCGGAACCCCAGCTCCCACCTCCAGGAAGTTGTCGTCCAGCGAGTCCTTTCCACCAACGCTAAATGAAAACGGCAGTCAATCAAACAAGCCTAAGAAACAATTCCGCCCCTCGCTTACCTCTGGCTCTCCTCGATCTTGAACCATTCGTTCTCGTAGCCCTTCAGCCAAATAGGATTGGATCCCTGCACGCTGTGTTTGTTGGTGTTCGGCACCCGGGATGTGGGCTCGTGTGGGCTCTGCAAGGACAGCGAGGAGTGCCCTCCTGAAAGTACAACGAATCCATTAGCAGATTCCCAGAACTCCCTAAGCCCACTCACTGAAAATGTTCACTTTGGCCGCCCGCAGCTGCCGCCGGTAGTCCTTGCGCTGCGAGGCGCACAGCAGCAGGGTGACCACCAGCAGGGTGACCAAGAACAGGTTCGTGAAGACCAGCCAGACAAACATGGGCCCCTTCGGCGGACCGGCTATGAGCAGCCCTGTCTCGGCTGGCTGGGTGTCCAGCACGTTCAGCTCCTTGAACAGGTCGTCCAGGCTCTCGATGTGCGTGTCTATGAGGTTGAGCACTTCGGCCACTTCCAGTATGGAGTTGTCCTCACGCTCGACTAGATGCATATACAGATCGGTCTTCGTCTTGTCCACCGAGCCGTCCTTGTTCTCGTGGACCTTGATTTCGTCGATGTTGACGATCGACTGGGTTATGTTCCCCAGTTTGCTGTAATGGTTGTTCGGTTGGTGGTTGGGACAAGCTTTGGTCTCTAGGGAAACTTACTCTCGGAAGGCGTTGACCTTGGCGCGTAGCTCGTCGGGCTGCAGGCGGAACACGAAGCGGACCTTCTGGTCCTCGCGCAGGAGGTAGATAAACACGTGGGCCACGTCCTTCATGCCCAGGGTGTCGTTGGCCAGCACCATGAAGTCGAAGTAGCCCTTCATGCCCTTTTGCGGGTCGAAGTTCAACTGCACCTCTCCGGTTTCCCGGTCGAGTAGGAAGGGCGCATGGCGCACGTTCTCCAGGCCCTCGGACAGGGTTTGGCGCACTTCCCCCACCTGGTAGTAGGTGATCTGGGCGTTGGCCCCCTCGTCGGGATCGAAGGCCTCCACCCGCATGAACCGCAGACCAAAGTCCGCGTTCGTTGTGATGCCGCCGGTGAACATCTTAGTCCGAAAAGTGGGTGGGTTGTCGTTGATGTCGAGGACACTCACCAGCACTCTGATCACAGTGCTGTCCCACTCGGGTGGGGACTCGTCCGTCTTGTCGTCTTCATAACTCTCATAGGTCACTAGTTCGGGTGCCGTGGGCGACGAGTCCAGCCCGAATGAAATCTCACGGAGCTGCCGCGAGTTCCGGTAGCGGTCGTAGTCCGGCGAGTGCAGGAGCCGGCGCACTAGGACCGCCGGGACTCGGTTGGTTTTGTGCAGGGGATCGTCGATTTCTATTTCCATGCGCCTTCGGTTGGCTGGGGCCTGGAAGTTGGGGTCGTTGGCGCAGTTCTCGGTGGCCTTGATGAGCAGGGTGAAGTTGGCGTTCAGTTCACGATCTAGTTCTTTGTTTACTGTTAGGACGTGCGTCTCTCGGTCCAGGCTGAAGAAGCTGTGCTCGTTGCCCTGCACAATGAAATAGCAGACTTGTCCGCTGGTCTCCTCGGGGTCATCCAGCTCGTCCTTGTCCACGGTGTCGGGGAGCTTGATTTGCTCTGTTCCCGGGTCCGAGTGCTCGGTGAAGTTCACGGAAATCTCATTCACTATAAACTGAGGCTCGTAGTCGTTCACATTTCGCACGTAGATCGTGAGGTCTAAGTCAGTGCTCAGTGAGGTCGGCAGCCCCTGGTCATAAGCCTCTATTCTAATCTGCAAAACAAAAACGCTCTGAGCAATTGAAAAACCCACTGAAGGTCCCAAAAGATTACCTCGTGCAACTTCTGCCTGTCCCGGTTGAGGGGATGCAAGAGCACCAACTTTCCGGTGTTCGGACTCAAGTCGAAGAGTTTGTAGCTGCCGAGGGGATCGGGCTTTAGCCGGTACCGCACCAAGGCGTTCTGACCCATGTCCTCATCACTGGCCAGCACTTGAAGGATCACAGTTCCCACTGTGGTGTTCTCCGGCACGCGGACGGTGGTGTTGTGGACCGGAGTCACAAACACGGGGGCATGGTCGTTATAATCCGAGATGCATATGTCCAGCACGCTCTGGACGCTGTTGGCGGGCTCTCCCAGGTCCTTGGTGGTGATGGTCAGACTGTAGTTCCCGAACCTGTTGAGCAGCGGCCGACTCGAGTAGACGTGGGCGGTCCACAGGTCCACCTG
This sequence comes from Lissocephala sabroskyi, assembly GCA_037075105.1. Classification (NCBI taxonomy): domain Eukaryota; kingdom Metazoa; phylum Arthropoda; class Insecta; order Diptera; family Drosophilidae; genus Lissocephala; species Lissocephala sabroskyi. The sequence goes on along the minus strand of JBAMCP010000614.1, from coordinate 12,449 downwards.
CCTGAGCTCAAAGAGTCCTGCAGTTGTTTTCGTAGGGAATAAGAAATCCTCCAAGGTTTTTCATTGCTTACCCTCAGAGTTGCCGTGGTGGATGGAAAAGCTCAACTGGCCGTTCGGCGTGGCGGGATCATCGGCGTCCTTGCCGACCAGGGTGGCTATGCGTTCCTGCAGCTCGTGGTACTCTGTTATCAGGACACAGCCCGAGGGTAGGCTCACCTTTGGGGCATTGTCGTTTTCGTCCAGTATCGAAATGCTAGTGGAAATTTCGTTTATTCAAATTTCCTTCTCATTGCGCTCGTCACTTACAAGATTTGCTTGAAGGCATTTCGGCTTTCACCGGCCAAGAAGCCGAATTGGTAGTTGTCCCAAGCCTCGATGACCACGTTGTAGGAGTCCTTGGTCTCCCGGTCTAACTGATCGGCCACGGTCAGGACCCCAGTGTCGGCGTCTATGGCGAACTTTCCCTGCGAGCTTATGCGGTCCATGAGGAAAGTGATCTTCCCAAAGTCCCCCGAGTCCGCGTCCGAGGCCTGCACCGTCCCCACCCTCGAGCCCACCGCGGCCTTCTCGCTGATCGTGTAGTTCTTGGCGCCCCCAATAAAGAACGGGTTGTTGTCGTTCTCGTCCAGCACCGTCACGTACACGTCCACCAAGGCCGAGCGCGGGGGCAGCCCGGAGTCGGTGGCCCTGACGCTGAAATTGAGCCACTGGTGCTGCTCGTGGTCGATTCTGCTGGCCACCACAATCTCGCCCGTGCGCGCGTCCAAATGGATCAAGTTGCGGTACTTCGGATTCCCCTCTAGCGAGTATGTGATCGTCCGGTTCTTGTCGACATCGTGGGCCAGGACATTGGCCACGATCACCCCATTCATGCTGTTCTCTGTTATCGACTGGCGGTAGAACGGCTGCCTGAACTTCGGGTTGTTGTCGTTCTCGTCCAGCACCTCGATCTTCACATAACCTGCGGGCAAAAGAACTCATTCAGGGTCTCCAGAAATCTCGTCCTGACACTTACCCTCGACCACCTGCTTGCCCTTGGCGGCAGCCAAGTCCTCCACCACTACGGCTAACTTGATGTGCTCGACCTTTTCCCGGTCCAGGAGCTTGACTAGCCTCAGGTCCCCCTCGATGGGGTCCAGGTTGAAGGCGCCTAGGAAGTCGTACTCACTTGGCTTCACCAACGATCCTTGCTCGTTGCGGGCCTCGCAGTTGTCCGGGCTCAGCTTGTAGCGCAGTATGGGGCTTTCGTCCAGATCGGTGGCCTTGAGCTGGAGCACCAGAGTGCCCACGGGGGTGTTCTCCATGATCCTGAGCAGGGGCGGCTCGTTCAGAATCGGCGGCTTGTTGTTCACATCCTTTATGCTTATGTTCACGGTGGCCGTGGTCATGAGCTGCGAGCTTCCCAAGCCGCCATCCAGCGCCAGCTAAACCAGAAACACACTGCCTGAGCGAATTCGGTAGCTTCTCGAGTACTCACCACTGTCAGGGTGTAGAGAGAGCGCTTGTCGTCGGTCAGGTCGGGGTCCAGATTGGCGCCCTGGGCCACTGAAATCACCCCAGACTCCGAGTTGATAAGGAACTTGTCGCTGGCCCCCATCTGAATGCGGTAAACGATTAGATTGTTGGGTGCTGAGCCGTCGCGGTCAACGGCCAGGACCTGCAGGACCGAGCTCCCGCCAGGCAGGTCCTCCGCTATGGTCTTGGCGTAGTAGTTCCTTTGGAAAATGGGGGGATTGTCGTTGACATCCTGCACGTAGATCAGGACGGGGACGACTGTGGACAACATGGGGATGCCGGAGTCCCGGGCCCGCACCAGCAGGTCGATGGCCCGCATGCCAGCATTGAGCGGGTGGACATTCCGCCGATTGTCCTCAGCCAGCATCTCGAAGTCGAAATGATGCATTGGCTGAATCAGGCCGAACTCCGGGTCAATGCTAAAGTTCAGCCGGTACGCGCCCTCCACGATCTCGTAGGTGATTTGGCTGTTCTCGGTGCCGTTGAGGTCCAAGTCGCGGGCCTCCACCTGCAGGGGAGTCTCGAACTCGCCCTTGTTCTCCAGCAGCTTGGCCTCGTATTGGCGCTGCAGGAAGGTGGGGGCGTTGTCGTTCACGTCCTCAATGTTGACTATGATCTGGGCCGTGTTCCGGTTGCCGTGGCCCACGTCGTCGATGGCCTCGACGGTGAGGTAGTGCCGCGAAATGATCTCCCGGTCGAAGGCGGAGTCGCCGTTCTGCTTGATCGTGATGACTCCGGTGATGGGGTTCAAATGCAGGCTGCAAAGAGGTTCCTTTAATTAGGGGACAACAGTGAGGAACCACCACACTTACAGGTGGGCAATGCCGCCTCTTAAGTTCGAGTAGCGAATTCCCATCGAGCCGAAGTCCCCGGAGTCCACGTCCTCGGCCCTCACCCGGGTGATAATGGTGCCCAACTCGCTGTTCTCCGGCACGCTGGCATTGTAGACCGACTGGCTGAACTCCGGGAAGTTGTCGTTCTGATCGCGTATAAAGATCTGGACGTGGGCCGAGCTAGGCAAAGAAATTTGGTAGACAGATAAGCGAAAGTTGTCGGCAGCCCCAGCCTACGTACCTCCATCGTCCAGGGTTGTCAATCTCCCGTGCGAATATTGTGAAATTGATCTCCTTGAACTGCTCGTAGTCCAGGGACTTGGAGTTCCTCACCCGCAGCATGAAGTTGGCCTCGTTCACCGCCAACTCGGGCACGATCTCAAACAGATCGTTCTGCGGGTCAAGGAACAACCGGAAGGTCCCGTTGTTGCCCTCGTCGTGGTCGTACACAAAGTTCTGCACGTTCTCGTCTATGAAGCTCAGCGGCGTGTTGGCCTGGGCGTTCTCGTTCACCTCGCAGCGGTACACGGCATCGGGCTCCCCGAAAGTGGGAATCTCATCGTTCACATCGGTGACTATGACGGTGACCTCGGTGCGGACCTTGGGCCCACTTGCCCCGCCCTTGACCAGCTCGGAGGCTGTTATCTTCAGGATGTGGGCTCCATTCACCTGCTCTCCCTGGCCCTCGCGGTCGAGGTTGGTCAGCGTGTAGACCACGCCCGATTGGGGGTTGATGTCGAAGAGCTCATTCGGGTCTAAGGCATAGGAGATGGGGTTGTTGATGCCCCGATCGCCATCGATGGCTCGGACTCGCAGGACCCGAGTGCCCACTGGGGCGTCCTCCGCAATTCGCGCCACGGCCTGGACCTCGACAAACTCGGGCGGTTGGTCTTCAATGTCCTTGACCCTCACCAGAATGGCCGCGGTGCCGGTGTTGACGGGCCCCTGGTTGGCCCGGTCGATGGCCAGCACTCGCAGCTGGTAGAGGCTCTTGGTCTCGTAGTCCAGCTGCCGCTGGAGCTTCAGGATGCCCTTGCCCTGGTAGGTGGATATGCTGAACACGTCGTCTCCGTCTCCATCCAGCTCCTGCAGGTAGTAGACCACCTGGCCGTAGGCCCCCTCGTCGGCGTCCACGGCCTCCAGGGTGGTAACCACCCCCGGGGCACTGTTCTCCGGGATCTCGATGGCATTCTGGTAGGGCAGGAAAATCGGCGCATTGTCGTTGATGTCCTCCACCAGCAGCAGGAAGCTCTGGGTTATGTAGCTGTGCTCCGAGTAGTGGTTGTCGGTCAGGGTCAGGACTATGGAGTACTCGTCCTGGGTCTCGCGGTCTAGCTCCTTGGCCAAAAACACGTTGGCCTCGTTCTTGCCTGAGTTTTCGATTCGAATGATTTCGCTGTCATGCGAGTGGCGCTTCCCAAACACCAGCGGGTCGTCGTCGGGGTCAAAGCCCTTGAGCTTGTATATCAAGCTGCCTGGAAAAGGACTACATTTTCGTCTACCCTTAGATCCTGATCGGTCGTACTTACCCACTTTGGTCTCGGGACTTTCTTTCAGTCTCAAAACGATTTCCGACTGCCCCTCGATGGCAAACCGGGGCGGGCGATTGGCCTGGCCAAAGGGCAAGTACAGCACCGCCAAAAGGAGTATGGTTAGGGGACCTTTGAACCGCACTCTCTTGTAGGCCCGCTTGTCGATGGGCGAGTAGCCGTCGTCTTGTAATTTTGACTGGAATTCGTTGCACATTCTTCTATGGAAGGGGACTTAGTACACCTAGAAAACAAAAGACCGCAACATAAAAGCCAACGAATCACTTTAACCCACTTCCGCGGGTCCGGGCCTCCAGGTACCTTATGACCTTAAAACAGTTGCGCTTGGGCAACTCCGAGTTCAAAACTTCGTCACAAATGACACACAGCTTAAACAAACCGGGGCTGCTCCATGCGGGCAGACCGGCATTTCTGGTTCTCCGCAGCGGGGCTGGCGGTGGCACAGAACACGCATTGCCCAATGCCACTGGACACGTTGCCGCCGCCACTCGATTCCCGTTGCGGTCGAGCGGCTCCAGTTCTGCTAGGGAATCCCTTGCGAAAGTGCTCTGGATTGCCGCCCAGAATTCGGTTAAGAACACAGCCGTAATTTCTGGCTAATTGCTGAAACGTTTTTCGAGACTTTTCGAGTGTGCGAGGCAGCGAAAAGAAAGTGGCTTTCAGCGGTTTATGCTGTTTGAAATCGGAGATTTCTATAAAGTTGAGTATTTCCACACTTTTGCTAATTTTAATGAAGCTTGCACACATCGAGGCAAATGAAAATCTCTGTGTGGATGGATAATAAAGGCGGTGTGAAAATCCAACTGCATTGCAGCTGCTGATACACTTTATTTGAGGGCACATCCATCTGAATGAGAGGCTCATTGTTCGGGGCGCTGCGGACTTGAAAAGTGGAAAGATTTCCTACTCGATTGCCAGCGATTTGCGGTTGGCCAATGCGAATGCCTGCGCAAGGTGCCATCGCCATCGCCATCGCCATCCGAGGCGGGCTGGGTTCATTACCCAGATGCGTGTTACATCAACCCGGTGAGGGGGGAGGGGGCAAGGTCGTTTTTAATGCTATTTGAAAAAGCTTACAGATGCCTATTAATTATTCAAAGTTATTTTATTTCGAGTCGTCCAAGTTGATTTCGTTTTCAGCAAACGCAATCTCAGCGGGCATGCCAACGGCAACGGCTTTCCACTTAATGCGAGGAGTTTTCATTTCGCCAACTCCGCAATTAGCCATGTAAAAGTTCAATGCATTTATGGCCGGTGGTTTTGTGTAACGCCAGCAACTGGGTTGTTTGGTCAGTTGGCTCCCCGGCTTTGATGCTGGCCGGTGGTTAAAATTTCATGCTGCACTGATTTCGGGCTGTGGTTTTCCATCTGAAATCATGCATTCCCTCACCGGTACATTAAGCCGCACAATCGTGTCGTAGCGGCTGGAATTCGCCTCGATCGCTCAAGAATTTGCTTTCCCAAAGGCCGCTGAGTCAATCTCTGCTCTGCTTGGGTAGGCAAAGGTCTTCAAAAATTAGCAGGAAGCTTGATATCACTCCATTCGAAATTAGCCATTAACCCTCTTAGGGGGCAATTTTCCACTGCTCAAATATTCGCCAAATTAGGGCCCATTAATAATCCACATCCAGCGGGGATCGCCGCAGTAAATGGATTTCCAGGGGCCGCTTTTCACTCATTTTATGTAAGCCGCCGCCGAAAGCAGTTAAAATCCCATGACCATGACGACAGCAGACACAAAGCCGGTGACGCCGCCTGACATGCGTGAACTTCTTGCTCCGCTCCGAGGCCCACAAGGCGGCGCCGGCCGCTCTGGACAGAGTGAAATCGGAGGACTTCCAATAGACAAAGTCGATTGCTAATCGCGACAGCGTCAGACGCTTGAGTTGCTCCCACCCTACACTGATGTCTGTCCGGCGGGGGAGGGCCAATTACCAAGCGGATATGCCCAGTCCAGAATCGACTGGCTGACCGTCAAGTTCAGCGCCAGCAGAGCCCCGGCCCGGTCCATTGTTGCCGGGCTTACAACTGTTGCTGCTGGTGTTGTTTATGGTCACCAGCAGCAACACAAAAGAGTTGCTGGCTGTCAGGGCACGCAGATCCAGATCCAGGGGCGGAAAGTGTTCGAGTTCGTTGCGGTAGCTTGATTTTTGACTCCGAATCGTCGTACGCAGAGGAGTGAGGGCTCCCCTCCCCCCTGTAAGTAGCCCTCCATCGACCCTCCCCCTCGAGCGGGCAATGTTGGAAATAATTTGCTCGTTACAGTTCGCCTGCGTTTCTCACCGCCTCTTCTGTCTAATTTATTGCACCTCCGACTAATTCAGCTACGAATTAAACCAAAGCCCAGGCTGCTGTGACATTGAACAAGTCGCACTTGTCCCTGAGTAGCCTTCTTTGAAATACATTAAGTTAGTTTTCTGAGTTGCTCTATTTCATGAGGATCGAGTCTTCCGTTCTCGATCATGACACAACTCAAAGGTGCCCCAAGGGCGCAAGACTATATATCAGAGAAAAAATGGCAAAGTTTCCGTAGACGTAAAACTGATATAACCCATTCTTGACTGTATGAATCAGACGGTTTTCATCGCCGAAGGATGATTCCAAGGCTTTGTTGGGTCCAGAAGTAGATGTGATATTATCATGTTAGAAAAATGAAAAGGAGCATGAAGGCAGTGGAGTGGGGGGCTCTGCACTCCCTCCACAAATAAATCAGTATCATTGGAACCACCGGCATATCCAATTCGTGTCCCAAGCCAACGCAGTCTTTGTGGTTTTTAAAGGCTACATACATTTGTGCCCCGGCCTAATCGGCGTTTGTGAGAATGAGAGATCCATTCTTATCCTTTGCCTCTCCATCAAAGCGGTTTTGTGCTTGTGAAAAACTCACCCTAAAGTTTGCCGTGCTGAGTCCTTTTCTTGGAATGCATATTAAGCCAGCTGGCGTGTGCAGGAATTTAGCGCTGGTGTCGCCTGTCCTTTCGATTGAAGTACTCCAGAAGAATATCCGCTGTTTCCAGACCAACACGGGAAATGACACTTTAATTTTCAATGGCGACTTTTTGTCGACCGTCACACGCAAATGAGCAGAGGTCAAAAGCCCAAGGGCCGTACCAATTCACCAACACCGAGGGCTCCGAACGGTCCACGATTTTCTAGCAGGCACGAAATTTCGGTAGTTCACAAAGCGGAACTCAGCGCCAGAACATGAAACCCGAAGAAAGTGTCACCGGTCGGTCTGCGCGTTTAATGGGCCCAAGAACACGATCTCTTCAGCCCCCAAATTGCACACTCGCGGCCCTCACGATCCGAATTCCTTCAAAGCAACCCCACGACTGACAGCGGGCCAACTTGAAGCGTCCGCCGCTGCCGTGCTGTACCCGAAATGAGCCGCTGCCGTTGGCTCTGCCGCTGTTGGCCAAGAGCGGGCCGTCGAGCGGGCCAGAGAGTAATAAGTCAACCGTGGACTTCAGTAGAGAGTGGGGGGTTGTGGGGGGTGGCTTGCCGGTCCGAGTTTGTTTGTTTACACTTCGTGTGGCTTTTAAAGCCGGCGGAAGCGGAGTTCCCGTGCTAAGTTGGAAGCCTGGAAGTGCTTAGCGCTTTTTGGCGGGCTGTCGGCAGCAAAGCCGCTGGGAAGGCGATTAACGAACTTTAATAAGACTTTCTTTTGGGGGAATCTATATTGCTCAAGAAAGTATTTAAAATCAAAGAAATTTGGGTTTCCAAGAACGACTTTGAAATTTAATAATGCAACTTGTGTCCTGATATCTAACGACAGGGGAGTTGGAAATAAACTAATTTGGGGAAGGCATCCAATAAATAATACTCGGCCACACCTGCATTTAAAATTATGGCGTCAATGTCGAAAAAAGCTTAAAAGAGGTTCTAAGATAATTTAATTAATTAATTTTTTTGATGAACCTAAAATAATTCAGAAGACTTTTATTGTATCAGATAGGATTGAATTTGGAGGAGGTTTTCAAAGACTTTTTTGAATGGAATATTTCATTTGCTACTCTGCCAAAGCTTTCAATGTTTTTTTCGGAATTGGATCGTCTCAGCCTCAAAATGGAATCCTCAATACTTTAAAAATATTGGCAGAGTTGAGTCCGAACGAAAGAAAATCCTGAACTCAGCCAAACCTTTTTCCGAATCCTCTTCTCCACGCTAATAGAAGCTGATCTTTATATTCATTTAGTTGGTGATGAAGCTCTGGAATATAAATTGATCATATTTATTTTTCTCTCATTGGTAAACTTTTAACTTCACTTCGCTTTAGCTTTTCTCTTACTAAATTCGGCTTGCATGATCCCTTAATAGATTGAATAGATAATTTCAGCTCGTTCTTTTATCTATTAGCCTGCCATTCTGCTATTAAATCGTGCCACAAATTGCTATTAAAACGATCTTGGCGTCTTTGTTTAAAACATGGAAAAGAGTATTAATTGTAATTCCAAATTTCGTATTCTTTCTAATGGGCCTGTTCTCTAGGAAAAATCTAATCGTTTTCAGAAAATAAAATTGAGGTTCAGTTTAGTACAGTTTACAGATTTAAGCTTTCTAAGCCCTAAATAAATAATTTATAAGTAATTATTTAAATGTGCTTAACCTAAATCCTTTTTATTTTGTTAATGCTTTCTCTCTTTTCAGAATTGACGACCGAATACCGTTGAAGTACAGTTGAATTTACCGTTAGTCACGTGATAAGATCGCTTAAGCTGATCGACTTTTTCAAGGATATATAGAGAATTCAAATCATGTCTCTGGGTCGGCGAATTGGCAGAGTCGGTCCGGTGCGACCTCGCGAACACCAAAGGTCGTCCTTGTCGGCCGGCCCGGCCTCGCTGCCAGTAAAGAAAGCCGCGACGGTGACTGTACCGCCAGCAATGAAGAAGAACAGCGGCAAATGCCGATCGTTCCACTTTCGCTACATGGAGCTGTGCAGGGCCAAGAACCTCACACCCGTTCCGGACATTCGGTCCAAAATGAACACGACTACGTTCCTTGAGCTCTACGGAGACAAGTTAGGCGTCAACGAGTGGATGCTGATCACAGAGGCCCTCCACTTCGATCAGGTCTTGCAGTCGCTGATTGTACGCTTGCGCCGTTCGTACGCACACAGTGAGTCCTTTGGCAGGCTAATTGCGTGAGACTTTAGCACCTTTGCTGACTTGCAGGTGCCATCGAGCCCATTGACAGCGAGAAGAGCGCTCGGCTCTACCGGCAGAAGCCGGTGATCTACACCCGCTTCATTTTCAGCGGCCTGGTCAACGCCATTTCCAATTGCGTGGAATTCAACAAGAATCTGAGTGTCCTTAAGCTGGAGGGACTGCCGCTCCACAACCAGTACATCGACACCATAGCCAGGGTAAGAGGGGTAGGGTGAGCCTTGGTCCTTAGCACTGATGTGTCCTTCGCCAGGCCCTGGCCGCCAACGAGTGCCTGAAGGTGCTGAGCTTCCAGAAGTCCCACATCGGGGACAAGGGCTGCGAGGCGGTGTGCAATACCGTTAAATATTTGAACCGCGTGGAGACCTTCGATCTCTCCGACTGCAGCATCACCTCCAAAGGAGCCGTCTTCGTGGCCGAAATGATTAAAGTAAGTTCCACCCCTCCACGGATCTGATGACTAAACACTTTTCGCCCCACAGATGCAGAAAATCACCCGGTTCACCGAGGGCTGGGAGCAGTCACTGCGCTACCGCAGCGTGGACGTGCAGGCCTTGTCCGGCCTGCGATATGTGGCCCTGGCCAACAACCCGGAGATCGGCGACGAGGGCGTCAACTACATAGCCGAGGTCCTGAAGGAGGACGCCTGGGTGACAAGTAAGTAGGCCTCCTGGTACGTCCGAGCCTCACGGTCGCTGCTAATTCCAGGCATGAATATGGAGAACTGCGGGCTGACTGATCGCGGGGCCAACATCATCTTCGACTGTCTCCACCTGAACACCTCGATCACGGACTTCAACTTGCGCAACAACGTGGGCATCAGTAAATTCCTGCAGCGCACCATCCGTGACCACTTGGGCCAGGAGGAGATAGACAAGCTCAAGGAGCCGCAGTACGACTTGAGCTGCATCAGCGGCCTGCAGAGCCTGCCGAAGAGCAAGAAGTACACCATGTCGCAGCTGCTGGTCCACACGAAGAGCCTGGAGGAGCAGCTGTCCTTCGAGCGCACCCTGCGCAAGAAGGCGGAGAAGCTCAACGAGAAGCTCAACAATCAGCTGATGGCGTTTGAAAGCAACTTGGCCACCGAAATGGCAGCCCCCGAGCCGGTCGACGTCCAGACCGGCTATGCCTTGACACGCAACGTGTCCATGGAATCGATCATTAAGGAGTAAGGACCTTGGCCCTTTCCTTGTAGCACTTCTCTACGCCCGTCTGCCCCGTTTCAGGTCCCAGAAGTACCACAAGGGACAGACAAAGCTGGTGAACAGCGTGGCCACCAGCGTGGACACAACTCCGCGCAGCGAGCCGATCACCTTGCGCAAGGACTTGGAGCTGACGGACACCGCGCCGGCCTCCACCGCCGCGGAGAGCTGCGCCTCGGAGGCAGAGACCTCGTCGCTCCAGGCCGACAGCACTGGCGAAGAGCCTCGCAAGGTTCTCAGCGTGCGCAAGGTGCGCAGCGAGATGAAGTACGTGGAGCCGAATCCCAAGGAGGCGGCCAAGAACCGCGAGTCCAAGTCGGACCACGAGTTCGCCAACGAAAGGGACGTAAGTATATTATAGTATATTCCTCCCTCCATCTGCTGCATATTTCCCTCCAGTTTAAGATGAACCCCAACGTCCACTTCGAGACGGACATCGGGGACAGCGTGCATGTGCAGAATGCCGAGTGGAAGCGGGCCAACGACTTGGGCGGCTACGGAGATGGGGAGTACGGCATGGATATGCGTTTCCACCATGAGCGGGGCCAGCAGCACTACATGCCTGGACCGTATGAGAGTGGCATGGGTGACTGCCTGACGCCGAAGCCAACTTACGGCCATGCCAGGGGCATGAACAACTTCATTGGCGACGGCCCGACCGAGCCGCTGCCAGGGCAAGGACGCAGGAATGCCATGAACATCAGAAGCGGCGCCGGGGACTGCCAAGTGCCCGGGAAGGGGGTGCCGATCAGCAGCCAAATGGCCCAGTACATGGCCCAGCTGGAGGCCAACTCACATGTGAAGCGGTACAACACGATCGACCAGGGAGCCCACTACAATGCGCTGGACAGGAAGAGCAAATATGAAGGAGAGGCCCAGAACGAGCCGAGGCTGCAGACCATGAACGACTTGAAGGTGGAGACCTACATGGAGGGCCGGCACTCGAGCTTTGACTCGGACACGGATCCTCAGATGCGTTCGCAGAGCCCAGCGCGGAAGGAGCGACAGGCTTATACGCCGATTCAGGTGTTTGTGCGCCGCAAGCACTCGGACTTGGCTGCGGACGAGCTGGAGGACCCCAGGCAGCTGTCGGTGTCCCCGCGGTCGGTGTACATGGAAATGCAGAGGAAGGCTGCTCGGCAGGCTCAGTGAACCAGGCGAGCAGCAAACTCTTCCCAGCGAACTTGGGCCCCACACGTTTACATGCCTGGGCGGGGCAAACACTTTGAGAGACGCGAACACCTACTCTGGGGGTCCTTGGAGTGCTGCATTGTTATATTCGTAGTTCTTTTGTTTGAAATAATAAACTTCCCCCAACACAAAGAGCAGTCTCTTTTTCGCATCGGATCCGAATTGCGCGATTGCGCTGTCTACAGAGATAGTTTATTTTTCAGGAAAATATATTAAATCCAATAAGTTTGTTATACGTAATTGAATCGCTAATTGCCGTTTAGCTTGCGTCAATATTTGAATATGTTTTTTCTGTCGAATACGGTTATTTTGATTATTTGAATGTGCGAATATAAGTTTACTTCATGCTGCGGGTTAATTCGCGTCTGCATTTAACCACCGAAGCCGTAGAGGGTGCGTCCCTGGCGCTTCAAGGCGTACACCACGTCCATGGCGGTGACGGTCTTGCGCTTGGCGTGCTCGGTGTAGGTAACTGCGTCACGAATGACGTTTTCCAAGAAAACCTGTTCGCGGTGGAAAGTGGTAGAAGTGTATTAGTTTTGAGTGGGGCTTGGGGGGGGGGGGGGAGTGTAAGTACCTTCAAGACGCCACGGGTTTCTTCGTAGATCAAGCCGGAGATGCGCTTGACGCCTCCGCGACGGGCCAGACGACGAATGGCTGGCTTGGTAATGCCCTGGATGTTATCACGCAGGACCTTGCGATGGCGCTTGGCACCTCCTTTTCCCAATCCCTTTCCGCCTTTGCCGCGACCAGTCATTATGAACGGAGAAAGACTTCTTTATTCGTGAACGATTTCCTGGCAAAACTGACTGTGCTGTCCGAGTTGTCAGACGAAAATTAAGTACACATCCAAAGTTATCGGTATCGATGTCTTCGCTTTGCGTCTGTTATCGGGAGTAGAATTTCAGAGTTTTACGCCTTTGGGTCCCATCATTTCTTACTAAACGTAGAATAGCTCGCTTCAGCAAATATCTTTTGCCAGAAAAACAAAAC
>JBAMCP010000613.1:0-42383 GCA_037075105.1 Lissocephala sabroskyi | reverse complement strand
TTCATAATTAAGGGAGTTACTTCAAGTCAAAGTTTAGGGCTGGGGAAATAGAAACCGCTGCCTCGGCCGTGGCCGGCTGGTCGCGCACACAAAAACTCGTTCTGAGTGTGGGGTGGGGAATTTGTTGCTACTTCGCATATTGTGAGCGTAGCCCGATCACTAGCAAGATTTTAAAGATCAGCATGTGAATTGTTTGAGAGTCAAAGAAATACCTGGAGGTGCCCGCCGTAGCTGTTTTAAGAATTTAATTTGATTCCAAATAGCACAATTATTTTAATCCAAGCCGCAGGTACAGGGTATATCACAGTCGGGCTGGCTCGACTTTTACTTCCTTACTTGTTTTGATTTTGTGTCTCTTCGCCCCACGTTTTATTGAAATTTATTAGTTCTTTAATGAAATTGAGTTTTGTAAAAAAAGATTGATAATGGACCTTGTTCATGATTCTCGATGGTATATTATATGCAGGTTACATAAATTGTTATTATTTTCCGGATAATTGCTAATAATATTAAGTTATTTAAATGTATAAATCAAGTATGTGAGCCCGGGGCACTCGTCCCCGAGAGAGAGAGTGAGATTTTCAAAAGAATTTGGCTGGTGCTTCTTCAGTCCTCAATGTATTATATTTTTCTGTTTACCTTAAATCCTAAATAAGTTTGTCCAAGTGGATTTTTTGGCAACTTGGCAGTCATGTAGAGAGTAATTTAATTACAGAATCCCTTTATTCGGATTGGTCTTTATTCTAGGAGGCCTTAAAGTATTTTTGGTCTCATAATATCCAAATCCGTCCCTGCGTAAATTAAATAAAATATTCTTTCGCTTAGGAAAGAAAAATAGAATCACAAACTGGGCCGTAATCTGATCAATTCGTTACCACAAGCCAGCCTAATTTCCTGCTTGTCCGCTTGCCTCCAACAAGCAAACGGAAGTTGGCGTTGTTTCCGAGACAAGGCCACAACTTCCAGGGGACTCGGGTGGTGGATGGGAACCCTGCATAGACATAAATACGCTTATTATCGATACTCCGCAAGCACAATTGCGGTCACGTGCCTCGCCTCAACCTGGAGCGGTTGCCCGCCCGCCCTCAGCATTAATTTTCAATGAAATCAGGCTCACATTGAGAAACTTAAAACGTGCGAATGACTTTTGACTGCTGGGCAAAAGCGAACCCCTTTTATTTACCCTTGATTTATGATTGATGGCAAACGAGATTTACCCAACACCCACTCCAAAAAGGAACCCCTCGCCTCCTTCCGCACTCACCCGGAGGCGAGTGTTTCTGAAAGGTGCCAACAACGCCGCCGGTTCTTGTTTGTTTTTCTGCTCGGGCCAGCAGGCCAAGCACCAAGGACGAGCACAGCTCAATGGGCCATAAACTGGCATTCTCTCTCACTGATGGGCTTATCTACAAGACTGCACACTTTATGGTTGTCCTCTAAGCCGACTCATCGCTAATGCCCTCACCAATGGCTTAGCGACCCCCGCATATGTTTCCCGTCGCTGATCTATGCAAATTTAGGCAAAGAGACAAATTCGCTGCGGCTTGGCCCTGCCGCCTGGGTAAACAGTTTTCCAGATTAATAATGCCCGACCCTTAACTGGATTTCTACTCACCCGTCTTGACTTGGTACTTCAGTGTGGTGGCGCAGTCCTCAATCAACTGCTGCAGTGGTAACGCCCGGTCGGGTACATCCAGGTCTAGCAGGCGCTTCATGTCCTCGGGATGGTGGAAGTCCAAGACCTTCTCATTGCGATCGTTTGTGGCCTTAACAAAGTCCAGCAGGACATCGATGACTTTAAGCAGAAACTCCCGCGTCTCTGGGCCGGCGCTGACAGTGGTGGGCATGAGATCTGATAGGAACACATAAGAAAACACGGGACAACGTTAAGTCTGCTTATCGGAGAGGGCATAAAAAATGAAAGGTAGTAGTTCAAAGGGACTGTTGACAGGCAAAACGGCTTTGTCGCCATCCTTATCTCTGGCTCTGCGAGGATGATATATGGCATATAATATCCGCGGTGGATGCTTCTGAGTTTCAATCACTGGTCATAAAAATCAGATTTAATTATTCTTCGGTGTTGTCTGCATCGACTTTGGGGTGGCCCGAAATTTAAATTGATGGCTAATTCCGTGGTGCACAAATGAAATTGAAAATTAATGTGGCGCATGATCGCCATTAAAGTTGCTCGACTTCCCCATTAACCACACTTGGCCCTTGACTGGCCAAGCAGACAAATTCGAAACAATTTAAAAATTCCTCAAGTTTGCGCTGGAAATGCCACAGAATTCTTTTTCAAGGATATTAAGGGCATCCTGGGGTATGCGAGTGTGCTTAATGTCATCGGCAGCCGTGGCCAGCCAACCCCGCACCGTCCTGCCCGCCTTCGGATGTATGTCTGTCCCGTTTCAGCCTTGGGGAGCGCCTTCACACAGACATGTAAGCGTGCGTAATATCCTGTGACTAAACGGTTTACGTTTGTTGTGCTTTCAATTTCCAGCACGCGTTGGCTAACTGTCCTGTGGTACCTTTTCGTCCTCTCTTTTCCTCCAGCCTTCGGCCGCTTTTGGTGGTGGTTGCGTTTCGTTTGACTTTCGGCACACTTTCGTGTGTGTGTGTGTGTGTGTGTGTGTGTGTGTGACACTGTCTGACTGTTTGAATGGGTGAATGTTTGGCTGTTTGTCTACTTATTTGAACAGAAAAATCTGTTACAAGCCACTCGCCAGTTTCATGCTTGAGTGGCTGCTGCCAGCCGAGCTGCAATTTATCAACGTCCTTGGCACTCTCCGTAGGCTGGCCGCGAGTGTTTTGGATAGCTTTCAGAAAGTGGCCCTGGCCACAGAGTGTACTTGTCCTTGCAAATGTCCTAAACAGTATTTAGTTTGTCATTGTCTGTTTAACACTCCAAGTTCTGCGTAAACATTTGCCCCTGAATATTTGTTCTTGTGTCCTCTATTTAGGAACAGCAAGAGGTTTGCTGGCGAAGTACTTCCGGAGCCATGTCATAAAACCCGAGAGCCTAGGTAAAATCAGATTCTACCTAACTACATAACTGTGAATGCTCCTAAAAAGCTCTTTAATTAAAGGGATTGTTAATATTAATTTATATGTAGGTATAATTGATCATATTAAAATTCGGATTTGGTAAACCCATAGGAATATTTTAATATCTTATATTTTTAACAAGGCACGTAGGAAAAGAGCCACGAGCGCTCCTTTGGGCGACGGCACACTCACAGCTCGCGGGCACCCGCGCCGCTCACACAAAACCCGCGGGCATTTAGCATCCCAGGTTTTTAAGTTCGACAATATTTATGTATTCAATTTTATAGGTGAATTCGATTTAAAAATTGTTAGTGCGATTTAATTTACACTTAATTTCTTTGTATGTTTGTTTCCGTTTACTTGACGGATAAATAATTTAGTCGCATTAGATTCTGACGGGTATTAGGGGACCAACGAAGCATTGGCATTGTTGGAAATGGTTGCAGACTTAATAAAAAAATCAACGGAACAATTTCTATATGTAATTCTTAAGATTCAAAATAAATCGGGCAACTCAGTTATGTGTCCTCCTTCCGTGTTGTAAGCCCGGCAGCTAGCACTTTATAAAATCAAATTAAGTTTAGTTTAAGTTTAATTTAATTTCTAAATGCCTTCTAATAAAACGCAAACATATTTCTGAATGCATTCCTTTCATTTTTGCTCAGACGAATATGACATAACATTTAACAAAATTGCATTTAATCCTTTTTAAAATGTTTTACCAGGTTTAAATTGCACGGATGATGGGTTATTTTCATGCAATTATTATGTGATATATATTTGTATTTGTTGACTTACCATATGCGGTTAGTTTGCCTGTCCTGTCGGAGAGTTTGTATCCGTTCGGATTGAGCGACATTTTCTCCTCTGAAATTAAAACGTTCGGACTGTTTAATTCCGTAAATAGTTAAGCTACGATTTCGATTTTATAGGCAATGCAAGTGGGCGCATGTTATGCAATCTACGAGCTAATCGAATCCAAAACGAAAATACGAGTTAAACCTTTGCAAGCCAACGGATAAGTGATTTCTGATAACACGAAGGATAGGTATATGTAAAATAAAATAAAATAGACCGTTTGACCAATTCGAAAAACTTCAAAAGTGTGGGCAATTTAAGGAGAGAACGACTGCAAGCTACACAAGGACAAATGAAGGGCACCTAGAGTATGAATACGAGTATGAGGGGTTAGGCTTCCTATGTACCACCTACTGGCTTGCTATATGTATATACATAGAGTATTTTCGGGGGAATCCTGCCGCGCTTTGATTTTAAATAAAGATGGGAGGAGGCCGCTGGCTTCGTGTCTGCGCATCTTTTGCAGCTGCGCAGAAATCGCTTGGTTGCCTACTGGTGTGTATTCACAGGATATAGATGGAGAAATACAATTTGAGCGACAAACTTGTACAGACTTATACCGTCAGCTGCAGTACAAGGCTATGAAACCTTGAGCCTAGACTCGAAGCTTATGTAATCGAGAAAATTAATATGAATGTACACACATCTGCAGATTTGTCCTATATCGATATATATACATATATAAACCCAGCCGAAACTAAGTTTGACTGATCTGATATTATTTAGGAAAGAAAGCCAGGACACAAGCACAACAGATAGACAAAATAGACGTCTCATGGAATCTTACCGATTATCCTGCGGATATCGTCGACGTATTGCTTTAAATAATTCACTTTGACTGCTTAGCTGGAGTTACGTGGGAAGAACCAAAATGCTTTTGTAATGATGAAAATAGCTAAATGCGTGGGATGTTGCGAAATGAAATTGCAGGTTTCTTAACGGATTTCAAGCTGATCGTAATGAATAGACGATGTCGACCTCGGCCTACAAGAGTGCAACTTACAAAGTTCAGTTCGATACTTCGGATATACACAGAAATCACCCGCAAACAAGAAACACGCTCTGAAACTATATTGTCGCACAGGACGGATAGTTAGTCGACTACGGAATTTTACTGCGTGGTATAGTACTTTCGGTTTCAAAGCCACTGGCAAACGGAGCTTGGGAAATAACAACTACACTCGCTGACGATCTGCGGAGCTATGAGCTCCAGCATCCACTGGGGCTGCCTACGAAGCCTGCCAGGCCCCACAAAATGGCTGCCCACACACACAAGCAAGCCCACAGAGGCAGAGGCGCCTGCCAACGGGCTCCTCTGTGGCTCAGGAAAACCTTCACATCTGCAAAGGCAACCGGACGGTGTAGGTGGCTCGGTCGATATATATGTGTTTGGGGTTTGGTGTGTGATGGCAACTATGACGTCAGAGCAGCCAAAATTTTTGGGCAACCATCTTTGCGTGTGTAGGCGGGGCTTCGAGCGTCAATGGGGCAGCCCTTTTAAGCCTGGTCAGCGGATACACACGAAGCTGGTGAAATGTGTGCGCAGGCCCCAAGGAGCATGGTGTGGGCCGCAGGGAGTGGGCGGTTGGCGCCTGAACAGTCTTCGGTTATGTAAATGTAAATTTTCGTTTTTTATTTACTTTAAATTTCCAGTGACAATCTTAGCTCCGCAGGTTCTTTTTAATCTTTGCAAGGACTTATCCCCTACCGCTAGCACAGAAGGCTTGGGACAAACTACCAATTAAACCCACATAAGCGATTGAGAAACCCACTTTTTTTTGAAAATGCGTTCTCACTTATGCAACAGAACATTTGCGTCAGCCGAGTAATTTGATTATGGCGTTCTTAAGCAAAACATTTAAAATAATTCGGTAATTCTCATAGCCCCAAGATGGCTGCCAAAATGTCCACCATTAGCCACATTTGTTTAGTGCCCACGTCCTGAGACCTTGTATCCTCGTTTGAGTTTTTGGCTTAAGCAACTGCGAATCGGAATAGCCAGCCCATCGCAGGAGTAGTCTGCTCGTCAAGTTTGCGTAAATAAACTAATTCGATTGCTATATGGCTGACGAAGTGGCTTATCAGTGGGGCTCTTAATGCCACAAAGTTGGCATTAATAATTAGTTGCTCTTATCTAAGATTGCCCCTAAACAGCTGGTGGTGGTTGGGCAACTATAGAGTTCCTTCCCACCCCCATCCCATTCATTAACACGACGTTGCCGCTCTAATCACTGATTTTTGGTGGTACTCACACTGTAGGTAGCTGATAAATCAGACAAATTGTTAATATATTGGAAATAGGCACTTTATTTGGACAGTGGTGCGTTCGTTACCTAGACAGTGCGTGGTTGGTAGTTGGCGCGGTTGACAGAAGAAAACCTCACACAATCTGGGTATATAATCCTTCTCATCGTTCATGTTAAATATTTATCGGGTTAATAATAATATTTAAATCCGAACCCAATCAAGTGATATTTCGATGGTTTGAATCGGCACAGTTATTCCAACAAAGATTTAAATGTAACGGTATTGCGCTTGCAGCCTCACAAAGCCCAATCCTTTTAGTGAATTAAACTCTAAAGAACATTCGCATGCCAAATATTTTTTATTCGAAATGACATTATTTTATTTTAGTGACTATGTGAGAATACTTGTGCCGACCAGTCTAGTAAATGACACGTCTGGGTTTGTGAGGGGAATGTAAGATCGTACATAACACCCCCAAAGTTCCGATATGATCAGAATGAGGTATTAAATAGATCTATGCTATGCCCGTCTGTCTGTCTGTATGGGTGCCACAAGTACAACTTCTACATTTCTAGGTTATTATGAAACGCAATTCTTAGTTTTGAATTGAAGTTGAAATTTCAAGGTCTTAGTTGAATTGGTAAGTTTAGAAATGTTAAGCTAGTGATGTTGCGTTTCGTTTCTGAATTACATCTGCCGATAAAATTAATATTATACTCCTTTCTATTTTGAAATGGTTGAGTCAGAATGAAGAAATATCATTCTCGTTTATACTTTTCCTCCAATTTGTTTTGCTTTCACCAACTTTGAAGTCTACGGACGAAGACATCTAAACCGGTCTGTGTCTTTATCATTTTTCTATCAGTGCGTTTGACCAAACTATCTAATAATACGTAAGAACTATGAAATAAACGAAAGGCTTTATCACTGCATCGATTTTTCGAAGCAATTTTAGATTACTGCAACCAAGTTCGGACTCAAATAAAGGGACAACAAGAAGCTGTGAAGAAAATCGCTTACCTTTGCCAGGCTGCACGTAGCGCTGATAGGCCTTATAACCCAAATAGACGAAAATTTTTCCCTTTTTTAAATTCTTACTTTAGAAACCATAAAAATATTATAGCAAACGCGGGAAAATTTAATAAACCAAAGCAGCCTGGATAAAACTCAAGTTAGGTCCCGGAAAATACGCGAGAAAGTGCAAAAACAAACGGAACGAACTTTGCGCGAACAAAATAACAGAAGCGAATCCTTGGGGCTGCTACTTTAGACTGGTACCAGAATTAGCAAAACTGGAGAGGCGTAAAACAGAAAACATCCTGCACCTATAAAAATAATTTGACAGCCAGATGAAGTTGCGCGGAGTCGCCGAAATGAGCACGTGAATTCCAGAAACCTAAAACACAGCCCATCCCGATAGAGAGTGGGATAAGCGAGGTGTTGATCCAAAAAATCGGCTTTGCCCAAGCTGTTGTCTGTAGCCTAAGGGTTTCGGGAACAACTTTTGAGTTGGTCAAGCCATGTGTGAAAATTCAAATGCAGAGGTCCATTGAAATCTGCTTTACGGTCGATAACAATGAAAGAATTGTGCATTTCGCTTGGGATTTGTTTGCCTGTGGTGGCCTGTTTTTTGCGCTGGCTGGAAAAACCAGCCCGCGATAATTGCATTTTAAGCGCAATCGCATCCTATGCCCACCCAATGTTATATCACGCATACCACCCGAGGAACGGCCATGATTAAAACCTGCCCTCTCCCTCACAACCTCTGTTTTCTCTTTTCAGACACATGGAGATGGACACTGTGCTGCTATTGGCTGGCATGCTGCTTTGCACTGCGCAGGCGAAGGATTTTGTGACGTCATCAGCAAATGCCACCAATACATTAGTGGCCGCGCTGGGGGATGCGGCGAAAGCCCTAAAAGCAGCCCAGAAAAACCTTGAAGATGCCCAGCAATCAACGGCCCCGAGTGTAGTTCAGGATTGGAGTTTGGTGTGTAAAGAGCTCTGCGGGTAAGTTGCAGTGATGCCTCAAGGATAAAACTGCACAAAGTCCTTGATGTGGCAACTTGGCATGTGATTGTGTGTACTCTGAAAACTTTTAACACAAATTTATTTTCACAAACTATTTCAAGCAAAACATGCTCTATTCATTCCCATAAAAGTGAACTTGTGTCAAATTACCAAAACTCTCTGTGCAATAGTTGAACCTTAAAAGTGTTTTCTGGTGTTAGTAATTGCATAGTGATTTTGTTTTTGATTATGCATAATTTTTTAGAGCTGGTCTGGGCATTACGCCATGTGCGGCGCATTGTCCTTTGCCTCGGAAAGGTGTTTTGCCAGCGGCGGCCCCTGACTACCCAGCAATCCTGAGCTCAACGATCGATTGGAATAAGTGCGAGACTTCGTGTGGACTGCAGTTGGGTAGGTTCTTAAAGGCACACACTTGCTCCTGCCCTACAATTCCCATACCGTTCTCCTAATCCTCCAGTCAATGGCCATTGTAATTGTGAAAGTTATTCGCATGGTGCTCACGGCGATCGCCTCTGTTCGAGCTTCTGCCAGCAGCGCCGCTCGACGCTCAACGGCTGCAGTCCATGTGCGGAATCGCTTGTTAAGGATGCCAGCAGAGAGCACGGCAAGCCTTCACATGGTTCCTCAGACTACGGCCTAAAGCCCGATTGGAACGAAGTGTGCAAGGTGCTTTGTGGGTCTGGCGATGGCGGGTCTTTGTGCAACTGTGATTTACGGCCAGCTTTTTACCATTTGCGCCAGCAAGCGGGTCGGCGTATGAATCACAACCCAAACTAAATTCTACAACAAAAGTTTAGAATGAGTGATGCTGTTCAGTTTTGTTATCTACTGTTGAATATGCAACCTTTAAGCGACGGTTGTCTTACGTTTTATGTTAGGTTTTGTTTCATGTCACGCTAGTGTTGTTGTCTCTATATTTAAAAAGATAAAGTCAATATCTATTCAAGTTTAGTTGAATTACATTGAAAAGTGTTTGATAAAAAGCAAAAATTAAAGAAAATGTTTATTACATATATACATCTTCGAAATGGCAGCGAAGGTGGTCAAGAGCAAAACAAAAAATCCCTATGCGAATCAATTAATTTGTAATTAATTTCAATTAAACGGAAAGGAGTCTACAACATATACAATATAGCGAAGCAAAACCAATTATAGAAAACATAACATAAGCTCTATGTACTCTTTAAGAGGTAATCAGTTCAGAAAAGTTTAAGTTCAATTCTCGAGGAACTCTCTTCAGAAAAGAAATCAACAAGATCACTAAAGGGCTTCCAGGTGCGCGAGGGGGTTTTATTTCCCAGCGCCAGCGCCACCCAACAGACATTTAGAGAGATTAACTAGGGAGTAACCTGAGGTAAAGGATATGCAGCCAAAAATATCAAAATATACACAACATATCGTCGTATAACAATTATTTACACTCCAAATTAATACCAAATCTATGAATGTAAAAAACGTATCTAATATAAAAATAAAAAAAAAATAAATAAATCTTTTAGTTCTGTCGATGGAATCAGCATATCAATTTTACACAACAATTAACATCAAGAAGAATAAAAGGAAAATGCGTTTCTATTATTGGCAAATTTAAATTCAAATTATAACTGCATCAATTATTAAGGAAAAGAAATTCAATTATTAACCAAGAGTTTAGTGTTGGTTACATGGTGTGTACTATATTGCATTCAAAGAAACTATTTCTATATAAATATACCATAAATATATATGTATTGATGTAGCATATTTGACTCGAAAGTTAATGAGTTGCGTCTGCAAATCACCGGCTCATTAAGGGTTAGATCTCTCCCTGAAGTAACATACGATGAAAGCAGCTAACCAACCAACAACAAAACCAATCTATGAAAACCTAATTTAAATAAGAGTATTTCAAAGCAAATATATATACATACATATATGATTAAAGTCTCAATGTGCATAATGTCCCTTTATAATACATACGAGTATATTATAAATGTAACACAAAATGTTTGGAAGACATTTTTTCTATTAGACACAATGGAAGACAAAGTTCAGCAAAATGCAATTTGGAAGACATGCGTTAATATTGCAAACGGTCACTAACATCAGGATCAGCAACCATATACTATCTTAAGGATCCCGAAACTACCTAGCATAGTCTTTATTAAGTGCCAATCACAAACGGTACCAAACTTTATTTTCACATTTAAACACCTTATTTTGAACGAAGCACACGTTGTTGTGAAGACCTCGACGCTGTGACTGACAATAATTAAAAGTAAATACATATGTATGTGTAACGGCACATTTAAAGTAGGAGGGATTATAGCAATTCCGTATCACGCATCAATATTTTAATGTGTTTAAAGTTTAAAGCAATTTGAATGTTAGCCATATTATTGCACCAAATATATATATGTATACCTATATATAAAAAACAATCAAGTTGATTAGGTCAAAGCACTTTTCAGAGCACATTCACTGAGGACTACTCAATGTAATTAAAATATAATTATATTATATATGTAGAAAATATGTACTAATACCTGCAATTCTATAACAACAACAATAATTGCACTTACAACATGCAAAACAACAACAATTTCACTGCACCTTATATATATGTATATGAATAATTGTTTAACAGTTTGGGGTAAATTTGATGTATTTCTGCCTTGGATACAACAAATACAATTTTAATTTTTTTAAATATCTGATCTTTAAACACCCAAATTGATAGTACCTATCTCACGAACATATGTATGTCCCCATAAGCATTTGATTTCATTAACATACAGATTCGCCAATTGAAAAGAAAAAAGTTAGAAGAGGTCGGACATTTAAAATTATAGCAACAGCAAGCTTATTATTGAACCATCAAGTAGTTAACTTACAAAAGACAGCCCGAAAAAAACAGAATAAAAATAAAAAAACATTTGCGCATACTTATTGGAAAAAAAATGCTACTTATGTGTTAAATGTTGTTAGGCCCCTCAAAATTATCAGTGTGTTTTATTTTGGAACGTGGATACAGATATATGTAGGTTTTTAGATCGAACACATCGTTTGTCAGCATTTATCAGGGTTTGTATATGTCGGGCTCCCCTAGCTGGCGATAACTCACTCTCAGTTAACGGGAGTTACCAGCTCCCGAGCTGGCTATGATCAGCGGCCCACATCAGCCGTAACGGCAAAGGCAAGCTAGGCGTCCTTCCAAACGAGACGAGACGAACGGCGGCGCCTACAGCAAGGTACACCCTCTTACAAAGGAGAAACAGGAGAGCACAACAGCGTCATCTTTAGTAATAAATGTGACTCCAAACCATATGAGCGCTACTTGTAGACATTAAGTAATTATATTTTTATTTAAAAAGCAAACCCGCAGTTTAATTCCGCGAGATGCGAGTGAGCCAGGGCGGTCGCTCGCGGGCGAGCATTTACGAGCCCTGATTTAATTTTGTACGTCCCATAGAATTGGGAACTGTAACTCGAGCGCTAGCCCGCGGCTCACGCAAAACGCACGGGCACCGTGGCGATCGCGCACTCATCAATATCTTGTCATATACATATAATAGCTTAAAATTGACTTAGCTTCCTGAACACCCATAGAAAGCATTTAATTGGCGCGATCATTTCTATTAATCTCCATCGGAATGGCAATTAAGAATTCAATTAAAGATCGGCTTATACTCGGACCTTTCATAGGACTGCGGGTTATGGGCATTGCTGAATATAAGCATGAATGGTGATCAAAAAGCTTAGTTTTTATAGCCCAGGGATGTCGCGCATCAAGATATAACAATTGGTAAAATCCGTAAGTAACTATAAAGATGTATTGAGAATTGGCAATGGTGGAGTTCGAAAAACTGAGGTAGGAAGCGACGCGGTTTGATTGAGTCACAAATACGAAATAAAAATGTGCAACTAAATTATTAAATCTCAGATTTTGTCAATTTTATTTCCGTTGGGAAGAAGGAGGAAGCTCCCCGCCCGCTGCACGGGTTGACCTGTACATGGCAGATTTCTTCTTCCCGAGCTGATCGAAATCCATATAAAAATATTCAACTAAAAGTGCTAAAAACAAAATGCGATGAAATTGGAGTTTTAGGATTCAGCCGCTGCCGCTGGTGGGCTCCAAGGCCTCTTCCAGCTTCATACTGCCATCCCGCGAGCTTAGGATTGTGTCCAATATGATTGTCTTCGAATTAAGTAAAGTCTCCTCAAAGAACCTGGCGTCGGTGCGCTTCTCTTCGGTAATATAGTCGAGCTTCTCGGTGAGCATGGTAATCTTCTCATTAGCCAGCTCAAGTCTAAATAAGAAAGGATGGATTGATACACACACATGTTTAAGTGAATTAGGCGGGCTTACTGGTTTTTAAGGTCTTCGGCCTTGTTGTCGGCCAATGTCACCGTGGAGTTCAGAGTGCTGATTGATTGAAACTGGGATTGATTCTCGAAAGCAAATGACCCGATCGACCCGTTCAGGGAAGTGCGGCTGACCGAGTTGGCATAATCGGCCATTCGCTGGGTCCGTTTTTTACGCTCTGACTGCACATCAAGGTCCTTTTCGAGCTCACCTAATATTGATGATAAGGATACAAACGAGGACAAGTAAGCTTAGATGAGGGCGTACGCATTTTAGTCTCCATGCGGTTGAGGCGGGTCTTCTGGAGCGCTATTTTTTCCGCCGAGTTTTCGTTCTTTATGCGCTCTACATCCAGGCGGTCGGTTAGAGTCTTGTTGAGCAGCATGAGCTGGTTCTTCTCCACCTCCAGGGCATCAAGAATGCCCACAAATTCTTCCTGAAAAAATGCATTACAAACAGAACTAGCCAGTGGTGATTAGAAGGCCCACCTTGCGAAACTCGCGGCAAGAGAAGAGGAAGCCACCCGTAACCGCCCTTAGGTCGGTCTCCAGTTTCTTGACCATGTCCTGCAGGGACTCAACCACAGAGTCCTTCTGCTTCAAATTGGTCTCCAAGTCCAGATTCATATTGCTCAACTCTTCCATTTGACGCCGCGCGATGTCCCTTTCCTCGGTGATGCGGACTAAATCGTTACGGACGTCGTCCAGGCGGTTCTCGAACTGATGACGCTGCCGATTGAGCTTGTCGTTCATCGTGGTTATGTTCATGCCATTATAGTCGGTCTGTTCTTCCAGCTCAGTCGATTTCATCTTATACTTAACCATCTCGTCGTTGAGGGTCTTGTTGCGCACCTTGAGAGCGAGGGTCTTGCTGCGCTGCTCCTCCAGCTGGCTGTTCAGAGATACTATCTCTTTTTCTAGAGCCTCCACTTTGGCCTTGTGGAGAATCTCGCTTTTGCGTACACTTGGAGTGAAGCGATCGAATCTGGCAGCATCGCCGCCCCCGGCGCCCGACAACGAGCTGACGCTGCAGTTCAGTTTTCTGGGCGACTTCGACATGACCGAGGTTAAGTCAGAGCCCAAGGGGACGGGGGCATACTCCGATCGGTCGTTGAGGCGATCTTCGTACGATTCAAGACGTGATTTCAGCTCTTGGACTTTCTGTTGAAGCCCGAGGATTTGCTGGGCTCTTCCACGCCAGTTGGCCTGGTTGAGATTAGAGGCAAGAGTGTTGATGTTGAAGCTTTCTCCGATCTCGTGTTGCAGGCACTTTTGCGCCAATTTCAGTTGATTCTGCAGCTCAAGGTTCTTGTTTCGAGACTCAAAGAGCTTCTGCTGCATATTCGATATTTTAGACTGGAGATCTTCGGTGCTCATGTTTTTCTTGGATGCCTCGGAGCTATGCTGAAGTTTTTCTTCGTTTGCTTTAAGGTCCCGCGTCAGCTTATCAATCTGAAGGTCCTTTTTGTTCAGTCGGTTCTTCAGCTGCGCCAGTTCAGCGCGCATTTGGTGATTTCTTTTGCTGAGTTCCATTATTTTCGTGCTTGCAATTGACGAGTTGCAGCGCAACTCGTCGATGGGCACTGAATTCAAGACCTCGTTCAGAGAATTTACCGAACGTTTTAGCTCGGAAATTTCCTCATTCTTGTCGTTAATGGTCTTGGTGAGGTTCTCGTTCTTCAGCTCGAAGTCCTGAAGCTTGCGGCGCAACTTTTTGGCCTCCGGCCGAGGTGGTTTCGGTTTGCCGGCTGTTGTTGTTACTACCACATGGGCAGCAGATGAGACTTCTTCTTTGTCCCGGTCGACTCGTTTTTTTCGGGCCGTACGCTCCCCTCTTTTACTGAGCGGTGCGTTATTGGATTCCATTTTAACATAAATTCAAGAAATCAAGGTTATAAAACAGTTTCTTATCTATCGCATGAAATGTGTATTGTGTGTGTACAATTTTTAAATTCTCAATTTGGATATTACTCAATTTGATATAAAACACTTCTCAGCATTACGTATAAGTCGGAGAGCGAAATAAAAATTTAAATTTTTTTCTTTCCCGCCGAAAGTTTGCACAGCACTCTGTCCTAATATCTTACTTTTTTAGATCTTCGAAAACAATCGAATTGCTTAATCGATTAATTCAAAGTGGCAAGCCCAACTTTATCGACTATTTTAATCGGCCTTTTGCTCTAATAAAAATATATTTGTTGCTATTGAAATTGGATAGCTCTCTTTGCAAGCATTTCGTGGTTGGATAAATACGTGAAATTTGGTTCCTGCGTAATAACAATGGCGAGGTTCCTTTTCTTGGAAATTTGTTTTCACAAGATGGCAACTCTATTGACAAAGTTGTAAATAAAGTGCAACAAATGAAAAGATGCGAAAAAATCCAAAAATTAATTTTTTTACTTAAGTTCTACCCGTTCAAAAATAGTTTTGAGTAATTTTTAAGAAGTTGTGTAAGAATGGACGCCGACAGCAGTGATTACACGTCCCGAGGTCCGTATCTAAATTTGATGCGCTTAAGCGATTAATGTGCAATGGATTTTTTTTTTGTTTGTTGTTTTTTTTCTAGTGCCAAAATTGTGATTGTGGATTAAATCTTAAAATGAAATTTGAGACTGTTGCTGCAGAACGAGCTAGGACATGGACGCAAGCATTCACCGGAAGCCCCCTACCTATCACCCCTCACATCCTCATTGAACCAAACCCGATCTGAAGTTCATTTCTCGCCTGTAGATGGACGAAGGCAACGTCGCACGGACAATGAACCGTCATCTTCTACGTCGAGATCTCGTCATGGCTACAAGCGGGAACACCGAGAACGAGAAAAAGTGCCATACTTTTCCAACGCCGTAAGAGAACGGGATCGCGTCCGAAATTTACGCTACAGGCATCGGACAACGCCGACCCCACCGCGCCGCACAGGCAAAAGATCTCGCTCCAGCTCAAGTGACGGGCAAAACAAAACCGCACATCATATGCGAAGGGACAGGGATCTGGGAATTCACCGCTCCAGCTCTAGAACTCGTGAGCGGTGTCAAAGACGCAGTCGAAGTTTGGATAGAAGCCGATCACCGGCACCCCGTATAATAAGAGTGCCGGTGCCCGTGCCAGTTGCTGAGTATCCATACGGTTATGTTAGTAAACATCAAAGATATACATACATTGATACATTTTATAAAACAATTGTTTTATTTTAGCCATTTCAGCCCATGTACGCGCCGATGCCCTTTGGCTTTCCCCATCCAGCAATGCAATATCCAAGATTTGGGACACGTCCAGTTTACTTTTCCCAGCCATTTGGTCACCCTTCCCGTATGTCCTTCCGGATGCGCCCACGGTTTCATTACAACTACCACGCAACTAGACCAAGCGGTAAATCAACAGCCACCGAGGACACACGGATCCCATAGGTCTCTTGCCGTCACATTGGTAGCGCTTTGTTGCTCTGGAATCGGGTGGAACAAGAGCACTAACATGTTATCTCGGATCTGTCAAATTAAAATCAAGTGTTTTTTATTTAAATAGAATTTTAGTATATCTGGGACAAAGTTTGTGCGATTGCTATATCGTCAGAATCACGAAAAATAATTAATCTTAGCTAAGTCCGTATGTCCGTACGTATAAGCAAATAGATCTAGGGGACTGAATGAGTTAGCCAGTGAATTTTTTTGTGGATTATATGTTTGGTGTAGTTATAGAAAACGTGAACTTTTTTAATACCAGGGTATAGGTTCATTTATTTAAATTTATTGGCGCGTATTCCAGGGCTGTCACAATTATACAGTAAGGCCACTCGTACAAACAAAAATGATAGCGGCGCCAATTTCAAGTGGTGCGAAAAAAAATTTTAATCGCAATGATTTTGATTTTATTTATATTTTTTTATTATATTTTTAACTTTGATGTTTAGTACTTTACTTTAAATTACCGTCAAGGTTATAAGTACTTGTGCTGCCATACTTAATTTATCGGAACATGGTGGCAATGCCTTTTTGGTTAAAATTATCACATTTTTCGATTTTATATCGACCCTAATTTTCACCAGAAAAATTCGCAATTGTATTCATAATCAGCACCTTAAAATCTATAATTATGTCAAGTTTTTTCCAAATCGTGAATGAGCACTAAACGAAACAGCCACAAAATTTGTAAACGGGGTTTGTGCAACAGCGGCAACTCTGTCGGTACGTCTGACGTGTAAAGAAGAAGAAGCACATTGGTCCACCAAAAATTCTAAAAATCACACAATATGGACGGTTTTATGATGGTAAGGGACTCAAATATAAGTAATCAACATCGTCTAATGCCTTTCTCATCATCGCAATTGCCCACACTGGCAAACAGGACATAATTAAGGGTATGGTCATCATGGACAACGATGGCAACAGAATCTTGGCCAAGTACTACGACAAGAACATTTTATCCACGGTGAAGGAACAGAAGGCCTTTGAGAAGAATCTATTTAACAAAACCCACCGCTCCAACTCCGAGATCATTATGCTGGACGGTCTAACATGCGTGTACAAAAGTAACGTCGATCTGTTTTTCTACGTCATGGGCAATGCCTACGAGAATGAATTGATTCTGCTGTCGGTGCTAAACTGCTTGTACGACTCAATAAGTCTGATTTTGAAGAAGAATGTGGAGAAGCGATTGGTCCTGGAGAACTTGGAGATCATCATGCTTGCTTTCGACGAGATTTGCGATGGAGGGTAAGTAGTAAGGAGTGAGCTTCATTTATAAAATACTCATATCGCTGTCAATTACAGCATCATTCTTGACGCGGATCCTTCATCTGTAGTTAAACGCGTCGATTTACGCAACGACGACATCCCAATTGCGGAACAGACCGTTGCTCAGGTAACTAATACACTAAATGGTCTATTTTGGTAGTTGGCAACCTTCTTCTATCTCAGTGTGCCTAAGTTATTCTATTTAATTTACTTCGATCAAATCATATTTGCGCTCGATCAAATGTTATTGAATGTAATCTGTAAGTGCATACGTAATTTGCTCTCTGGTTTTGTTGCATTAATTCATTAGTTTGTATGCGTTAATTTGGAGCAGGTGTCTTGGACGCAGGTTAAATATTTTTCTTGTTGCGTTGATTGTAATTGCCAATGGTTTTGCGAACGGTATGAAATAAACTTTATCGAAAGCAATCTGTTCACTTGTTTCAAGATATTACGTGTCTATTTATGGAATCAAATTCATTTGCTAATTGAAAACTTCACTAATGATTGTTTGTTATTTCTGTTTACAGGTTCTGCAATCGGCTCGGGAACAGCTCAAATGGTCCATTCTGAAATGAAATCAAACTCTAGATGTGACTTTCCATGTTGCGCAATACATTCGATTTTCTTTTTAAATCCCCTAGAATAACTTTTATAAATATATAATATTGCTCTATTTATAGCCGCCACAAGTAGTTTTTATTTTTATTCAATTGGACGCCAATCAGTAGTTTTCTACCATCATGCTGTAAAAAAGTAACCTACTTATCTTCGTTTGACAAAATCCATACCATATTTAATAGTATTTGAGAAATCCATATCAGTTCAAATTCAAAAACCATATTCATGATCTTAAATGGCCCTTCGAATGCAGACAGCAGTTTTCCAATAGCGGCGCAGAATTTAAAAGATCACAACGCACTTTCCTGTCGCATGGACTTCTCCTACAACGCAAAGCAGTTGGGACAACTGCCAGTGCAGGCTTCTCAGCCAACATAGATATGATCCTAGGCCAACAACCCAAGTTCGAGAAGGCAGCCAAGTCACATGTATCAGTCAGCAGTCTTCTATCAGTACTACCCACCCGATCCGAACCCCCTCCGAATCTGCGGGTAATCGAATTTGTTTTCGAAATGCTAGAGAGTTTTACGATCTGGCGATTATAAAACAATTATAATTATAAAGAGCATAGCAAGCTCGTTCCCGCCTAGGAGACTGAACCTCATCGAGATTCAAAGCTGCTATTTACCATGAGCCATAATCATGATATATTAGTAGATTTTCTATTTTAGTATCAAGTATCTGGGATCCCATTAAAGTCGATTTCTTGATTTACTGCTGGTTGTTCGCTCCGCAATCGATAGGATTTATAGGATTATCGAATCGGCTGGGAAAGGGTGTTCGTTTCCAATAACGTGAGTCTAAATAAAGAAAACGGCGCAAAACACAAAGGAGGATGTGCTGGCCACACCGCCCAACAGAACAAGAAAGAAACGAATATGGAAAAATTCCAACGATCTACCGATATATCAGTGGAAAAAGAAATGTTTGTAATTGAATTCCCATTTGATTTGGGGAAAGTCGCCCATCGATTTCTAGATTGTCTTGTTTTTGTTCCCCATATCAATTTGGTGGAAATTCCTTATTAATCGAGCCACTCGGTTTTGCCTATCGCTCATGGGAAATCTGTCCCAAGTGGGCCAACACCTGACCTATGCGCACCCTCCCTGGGCCATCAATCAATGCATGTCAAATCGAAAAAGTATTGGCTATGCCCTCAGAGCCTCAATGGAGTTCGGTTATCTATCCCGTGTAGTCGACATGTTTGTTGAGTTTACCAAATAACAAACAGAAGAGTTAACGTGGCTTTATCTCTATCAGGCGCAGGGTGGCTGATAGTGACATACACCCTGACTGACAACCGACAACCAATGATGCCCCTGAGCTCCACGGTAGCCTAGCCAATCTGGGAAGACGGTTTATTTTCTGTATGAATCTGCAAGAACACTTCTTGCTCTTCAAAGTTCAAGGGAAACTCAGCGGGGTTAGTTCTTATTTTGTGTACAGTGCCGTCTGGTGTTGATCCTTCAGATCATGAACCCGATTAACTGCTGTAGTTATAAAGCTAAAGTCTTATCGGTGCGGTCTAAAGATTAAAGCCAATTGACGATTAGCGCCAGCCATAGCGCGACCCAAACCCACCTCTCACCTGCCTTAATGGCTTATCCTCGGCGTCGAGGCCGATTGAAATCGCCAGCTCGTTCAATTTTATGATAATACAATTCAAATCTGATTTATATAACATAAACACGAGCACAGCAGTCACTAGCAGCGGGCGGGCCTCTCTCCCTTTGTGTCCGCAGATTCACTTTCAGTTAAATTTGCCCCACCGTCCGCGACCGTTGGCGATTGCACTCGAGAATCAGGAACATCATCGCCAATATGAAGTGTTTGTCAGGCTGCCTACTCGGAAATGAATGGCGACTTGTTTATTTGGTGCGTTTCAAATTCACACAACTGCAAGGAATTAATTCCCTATCACTATTATAATTTAACTTGAAAAACATCGCCTCGCTCGAATTCCAGCTGCACTTGGCATTCCACACACACAAATCGGTTCACTATCGCCTGGATCACTCCCGGTCACATGTCTGCTAAGAGCGCAAACAAATTACCCAAACCACAATCAAACTTAGATCAGAGTTTGCATTTGCAATGAACCGTCTCTGACATCAGCCTTGCCATAAAGCGCCACCAGTGGCCCGTGGTGGCCGCACGTGCGGGTAGCGTGAGGTGAATCCGAGAGTCTCCGGTAGTGATGTGGGCACCCACCCACTGGCGAATTCTGTGAGCAATTTCAAATGGCGATATATAAAGTTTATGGCGTTAGGGAAAATTTCGAGGGAGATAATAATTATTCCGCCTAATTTACGGGCCTTGCCCCTACGAAGTCTTTGCTCTTTGGGTCCGTCCGCCTTGGGGCCCAGACGCAGAGCAAATAAACAAATAAAACAATTGTGTTTTTATGATTAATTGGTTGGTAGGAGGAACTCGTAGAAACCTTTCGCTTTCACCCCACATTTTTTGGATATCTTCCCCGCGAATGCCGATCCGAAATGGGCCATTGCCAAGGCGGTTCGCCAAACTGGAAGTAAATGACGGAGTTTCACAATTTATCAGAAACTCTGCTGTGATATGATTAAATTTCATTAACCCAAAAAAACGTCCGTTGGGTCAGGCAGGAAGCTTAAAAAAAGCAGAGAGGAAAGCAAATTGATATGGTCAGTGACTTCTGATATACTTTTGATAAATTGGGAAAGATTAAAGTGGCCAACGGTGGGCGGGGAGGGGAATGAAAACTACGAAGATTGCTCGGTAAGTCTTAGGAACTGAAACACATATTCCTTATTTAAAGACTCTCAAGCCCCAAGAAATACGACCTAATATATAAATTTATGGCAGGTTACAAGAAAAGAAATGAATTTGATTTAAGAATATGGACTACTTGTTAAAAAATTTAACTTTGACTGTCGGAAAGTATAAATTAGTATTATTAATGTTATTAAGCGTCTAATGAGAAAATAGAAAAACCTATTTACAAAGGGAATACCAAGAAACAATTGAATTTAGTTTTGATCTAACCGAAGTTTGAGTGCGGTTTTAACCAGTAACTATTTAACATACTTTAAGCAAATACTGTTATATTCAAATCCACAAGATCGAAAGGATGGCTTAACTACCTGAGCTTGGTGAAGATTCTTTATTTCTGAATGTAAGCAGCTGTTTCTCCGTTTAAAGTATTATTATTTCGTAAGAAATATTTATTTTTTTTAAATAAAAGATGAAGAAATTTGAAATTTTTAGGGATTCTACGGTCGAGCCATATTAGAACCTACACAAATATTGCCAACAAAAAATTAAATTAACAACCAGTCTGTAGGCCTGCCAGGAAAGCTTAGAGGAGTCCCGAAAGTAAATCAAATCATATGAAATTTCAAGTCTAACTAAGATATGAAATCATTTGGCAAACAGAAGTTTCATATCTCTTGGAAATTACATCATAACAGAAAATACAAATCGACCTTTAAGAAAACTTCAGGCGTCGGCTCATCACAACAGCAACAATTAATCATACTAGTAAAAAAAATAAGAAGATAGCCTCAAACGACCCCTCTGACTTTGTAGAGCGGGACTATCAGTAGACTCCCCTTGAGTTTCCTGTGGATATAAGATTAGTTGGGCAATCAAGCGCATAGGCTTCGAAGCTTTCGCCATGAGCACTCGCGACTGATTGCGAAAGATAAAACCGAGAGTCCCATGGACACCAAAGGGATCCTAAAAGACCCTGCTTGATAAAGGAGCGGACCTACTTTGAGCAAGTAGGTGAACGGACGACCCTGAACCTCTGAACTGCCGGACAACAGCTTTCACTGGGGAATCTAAAACATTTAGATGCAGGCTGAGCCGGGCTACTCAAGTGCGATCAAAGGGGATCAAAATTGGCACTTACATTGTTTATACGCTGCGTCAACCGCCGTTGCTAGGTGGCCTATGGACCTACGCCGAGGGTGTGGTTCGCCCTTGGATGCAATCACCTATCGGTGGTTGCAACAAACAAACTGCAGCTGACGATAATGCCAGCTGGGGAGGGGGCGGGCGAGGGGGAGTTTTAATTACAGTTTGTCTCGAGTACTTAGAATTGGCGAAGTTGTTTTTAATATGCTCCCCACCCTCCGCAGGCCGTTTAACTACAGTCAAGGCTCCCATATCATTCCGTAAGTATTTTCCATAGCCCTGCACTCGCAGATGGGATTTGGCTTGCATGGCACAACTGCGCTTAGATTGCTGATTGGATAAGAGGCACATTCCTCGATAGATGACTTGGGCCAGGATGCGAAATTCAGCAGCCCCTTTAAGCCCAAAACCGAAGTCGAATCGGAAAGACGCCCCACCCACCAATGCTGTGGCCACGCAATGAGTGAGTCTCTCACCGACTAGTGGGCTCTCCCGTGCCCGTCGATAAACTCAGCCGGAGAGAACTGCGCCACCCCCACCAGCAGGCCCGGGCGCAGTCTTTCGCCCGCACTATCTTATCATATCGAACATTCCTTCTGCTGTTCACCCGTACAACCAATTAACAAACAATTCCGATTCGCACTGCCCTGATTACGGGCGAGCAGGCCAGGCCGTCCCCGCTCAGCGATATTTAAAACATCGCCATGCTCGGCCCCCATTCAGTACGGAGAGACCATAAATCCGGGTTAGACGTGTCGCGCATTGTTTGCAAGGCTCCCTCCGGTCGATCGCAAAGTGACAAGAAAGCCAGCCCAACTGCGAAGAGCTCGTGAGTGCTAGCCAAACAGAGGCCAGAGAAAACGGCAACAGACTCTGCAATTCTTAAGTGACACGAATACAGAAAGTGTATTTCTGGACTACAAACTATAAAGTACGTTTTGTGAAAGACTGAAGCAGTCACATTCAAAATTGAGAAAATGAAGCTACGGTGAGTGGACGAAGGCAGCCCCAATCCGGCCAGTTGCTAGGCAGACCGGACAGCGCATCCTGGGGGTCTCGGGGTCTCTGGGCTTCGAGTTTGTTCTTTGGAGAACCCATAAAACCGCCCACATGATCGGCGGTAAGCCTGTTGCTATTGTGAAGCCAGCTGGTATCAGGTATCGAATTACAGTTGTAAAGATAGTCCAAGAATGCCAATTGGTGCTACAGAACAACAATGAACTGGGGCACTGACTGGAAAATTTAATCAATCGAGCAGTTGGCATGAATCGGGCATTTTGGGCACACTGCCTGGCGTCCGACGGACTGACTCACTCGACGGCTTCGAAATCGGCGATTCGGTATCAGTTTCGAGAACTTATCCAATGCGAGCGCTCTTTATGGACGGGGCCAATAGACTTTCAGCCTTCCATAAAGATTGCCAGAGCCTAAGAGAAAGTCGAGAATCAAAATATTTGCCAAAGAGTGATCCCTCAATGGCCTGATGACTGCGGATTTCATCATCGTCGCTCTAATGGGAAGTTAAGGGAGCCGAGAGCGCCGGCCATTGGCGATGCCAGAGGTGTGATAAGGTCCCTCGGTATCTGGAGTGGCTCGGTGGTCGCCCGACTGCCACGTTCAGTTGCGGGCCAGTCGATCCTTTTCCATTTCGTTCGGAAATTCCCGGCTGAAATTGCGGTGATAAATTTTCAGTGAAATCAATAATGATTTTCGCTTGTCAAATCGCAAGTTGCAAATCGATAAAATTTTAAATACACCGTCCGCTCCCAAGATGCCTCGACGGCAGTTCAAAGTTCGCATTCCCCCGTGGCTTAATTAGCCCACCGCACCATACAAGTGGGCAATTCATCACACCGAAAAAGACAACTAGATAGCGCGATTGACAGGCATGTGGGTGTTCGGGAAGTCCCATCCATCCCGAACGCGTCACCTTAGCAATTAGCTCCAAACACGCAACCCCTAGGCATTCGGGGGTGGTGACAATAACTTAATTACTGCTGGGGCAGGGGATGGGGGAGGGCCTATTACAAAATCTCAGCCTGGGATGCGTCAGCCTTAATCTTCCGAGCATTCGCCAATTTGCGCTATCTTTGGTGTTTTGGGGCCTTAATTAAACAAGATCTTCTTCGCAAGCCTTCCAATTTGGAGCAAATATTTGCGGTTTATAAATAAGCCGGCCGGGTTCCTTAGAAGTCTGAGGCTAAGCAAATTTGTCTATGGTCTATTGCAGGCTAATGCGCTGTTTGCGCCAAACGCGACCGAAGAAAGACGATCTGCAGGCCACAGTCCATCGCATGGAGCGGCAACGCAAAGATTTGAATTCGGGTTCCATGGAAACAGTTAAGATTCTGCTACTGGGCACGGCCGAGTCCGGCAAGACGACCATCATCAAGCAAATGAGAATCCTTCACATCAACGGCTTCACAGACGAGTAAGTTCCATCGACGGAGACGCCAACGAATCCCCCGCCAAAACGTATTTTTTACCCGCAGAGAACGCAGGGAAAAGATACCCGAAATCTACCAAAACACCCACGAGTCCATCATTCAGCTGGTCCATCAAATGAGCATGCTCGGCCTGCAGTTCGGCAACAGCTGCGGCGAGAAGAGCGCGGCCTACTTTCTCGCCCAGCCCTGGCAGGCGCCTGCCTTCATGGATGAGGTAAGTGGGCGGGGCCTATCTTATCCCCTACTCAATACTCAAACCGTCGCCGCACTTCATGGGTTGGTCGAACTGTCCGGCGCAATATCACAAGACTTTGACAAGACTCCAGACTTGCGTCAGCGTAAAAAGCGCACACGCTTGCTGCGTTGGGCATTGCGACGATGTCATTAGCTAAAAATTAAAAACACAGCCCAGCGCAGGCTATCGGCCCGCCAGCCACTTCCCCTTACTGGTTATCAGTGGGTGGCAATGGGGGTTCTTGTGGAAACTTTCCTACACTCTCCTTCCTGCTGAGCGCGACCTGAGCTACCCGAGCGCTGCTGGCTTCTCGGGGATCGCTGAGTCATGCAGCGGAGATAGCCACTGATAAGATTATAGGGAGAGGGGGGCCAGCATTCGACCTTGCGGGCCAAGTTTGTCCACCTGGGCGGACCTGTCAAGCCCCAATCGGGCGGTGGATGACTAATCGCTAACCGGATTCGATCTTGATCTTTGCAGGAGTATTGCGATCACGTTGTGACTCTGTGGAATGATGTGGGCATCCGCGCTTGCTACGACCGTTCCAACGAGTTCCCCCTGCTAGACAGCGCCAAATAGTAAGTATGCTGCCCCTAATCATAGCCTTGGAATGGGTTGCTTATGGTGGCGCTTTCGTTGCAGCTTTCTGGACAACTTCACGCGTATTTGCGAAGCCGACTATACCCCCAGCACCGAGGACATCCTGCACAGCCGCAAGACCACCACGGAAATCTCTCAGATCAACTTCCGTGTTCAAGTGCCCAAGAGTATGGGCGGCGGTGAGCAAGAGTTCCACATGTACGACGTTGGAGGCCAGCGAGACCAAAGAAACAAATGGATCCAAGTGTTCGAGGGCATTCAGGCCGTCCTCTTTCTCATCTCCTGCAGCGAGTTCGACCAGAACCTGCGCGAGGACGCCAGCCAGAACCGGCTGCAGGAGGCGCTAAAGCTCTTCCGTGCCGTCTGGCAAAACCGCTTTCTCTCCTCCGCCGGCCTCATTGTCTTCCTCAACAAGTACGACATCATGGAACGCAAGATCCGCTCCGGCAAGCACATCGTCGACTACTTCCCCGAGTTCGAGGACTTCTGCAAGCAGCCGCAGCTTACGAGTAGCTTTGACGAGTGCGACTGGACCAAGAAGTTTATCAAGCAGAAACTCGTCGACATCACCCACGAACCCTTCAAGCGCACCTCCCGCAACATCGAATACCAAAGCCAGCAGCGGGAGTGCTACTACCACTTTACCGTTGCAACCGACACGCGTTGCATTAGAGATGTTTTTAGTGATGTCCAGCAGATGATCCTCTCCGATAGTCTGACGAATATGGTCCTGCTCTGAGTATTCCCAGCTAGGTCTTCCATACTCCTTATATCTGTGATCAATTAGGGTATTCTAGGCTCCGTAACGGTAGTTTTAGTTTGCTTGTCCTGTTCTTTCTCCCTATCTAATTTAAGGCTCCTTAAATCTAAAAATATATGCATTCGCTGATAAGACAAAACCCCTCCTAAAATCTGTTTTTATTCAGGATTATATTTTGCAGTCAAAACCAAATCCGGTTTCCAATCGTACAAGTACAACAGCAAAAGCAAATAAACGTTTTGTCTTAAACCTTCTTTCGAAAGGCGCCTTATAAAATCTGTAATCTGATTTTTCAGCTCTTGAGCACACAACCGATTTGATTTAAATAGTTTTAGATGCTGAAAGTGGCATACGCTGAGTGGGTGGGTTACCGTTACAAAAGCTGTAAGTAAAAAGAATCGCTTGCATAAATACCAATTTTAACGAATAACGAATAATCATCTCATCTAAATAACAAAGGAAAAAGTGATTTTCCATATTTCATGAATTATACCTCAAAAATGCATTAATTGGATCAGACGATTTTTGAGTCACTGAAAGTTTTGTTATCAGAAGGTATTTAATAAATTTTGGAAGCCCATCGACACTTGGACCCATCAAAAATTTATAATGGAAACAAACAAATAAATCAGATAGCAAAGTCGAGGAACGAATTTATAAGAGTTTTGAACAATTACATCCTTATCGCAACCAAATTGGACAGAATAAATTATAAAACAAGTTAGTTACGTAGATTTTCTGCATAGGAGATCAGAAACCAATTGTCGAATTTATAGACGAGAATAATTACTTGGTACATTTTTAGTACGAAGCTCTGAAAATAAAACTAAGCTGAAGCCACCCTGATAAACATGAAGGGGAATTTGGTTTTATTTTCCTTTTTTCTTTTCTGGGGCAACAAATATTATAAACATTTTAATAGAATTTGCACTTTTTCATAACTGCCAGTTTTTTTACTGCCTGCTAATTAAAATTGACATTAACTTTTTTTTATGAAATTCGAGAAGAATTTTAAAAGAATATGAATACATATTTTATATATAAATTAATTAATTTAAAACGGATAGATTAAGCACTCCAAGAAATTTCAGTATTGAAATTTGTTTGTCCTAACCTAAACATTTTTTTAAATATTTCTTTCGAGAAAGACGATATATTGGCGCATATTATACATAATAACAAAATAAATAATCTATAATTTATTTAAAATTCGTTTTAAAATTATCTCTTCTACACTATAAGAAAAAAAAAACTATTCTTGAATCACATGAATTGAGCTGCTCCCATTTGAATTTTGGCGCGGAACCAGTTCAGCCCCGAACCAGTGTCCGAAATACAGCCCTGAATTTCAGCCCTGGAAAGCGATAAGTATTGAAAATCAAACAAGATTTTCGCGTGCATCGGTTTTGTACAACCCTGCGGAACTCAGTACTCGCCGGCTGCTTGAAGAGAGAGGTGTGCTTAAATTTGTCCTTAAGCGGGTGCGGGGAGATTTAAAAGAAAACACCACTTGCCAGCATATTGCAAAAAATAGAAAAGTAAATAAAGTGAAATAATTAACAAGCCTTGTAAAAACCAATCCGCTTGGCCGAAACACTTGAGGAACTCAGTGCAGCGTTTCGCCAACTATGATGCTAACAATGGCGGCTGGGACAATTTAAGTTTGCTGATTTGAAATGCGTGCATGTGTGTGTGTGTGTGTATTTTACATTTACCGCATTTATGTACTCTTTATCGATTATCGTCGGCAAACGCGCGCAGCAGCATAAAATGAGAAAAGAGCAGATGAAAAGCAAAAAATAAGTGATATAAAACAAAAATCGCGTGCTTTTCAGCATAGACAAGCCTAGCGCGGCAGCGAGGCACCATGTTTTCAACAGTCATGTATGCGTGCTGCTAACCCCCCTTTCATATGCGGGTGTGTGCGTGTGGAACTCACAAATTTCACTAAATTTTGAAAGCGCGCTGGGCGCCCGCCTCCACCTCCACCCGCGCGCCCCCTCTCTATGCCTGTGTGTGTGTGAGAAAGTATAACGCTTTGCTAAACTCAGCAGGTACTTAAACCGGATATATTAAAAAAATGCCGCTTCTGCCACTGCCACTGCCGGGTCTGCTTCTTAACGAAGAATTAAATGAAATAATAGCAAAGCTAACAATGAGTGGGCCTAGGTGTGTGTGTGTGTGTGTGCGTGCGGGAGAGTAAATGCGGGCCAGCCGAAACGACGTAAAATTTCCGTGGAGCACACCGTTTTCTTCAGGTTCTCTCCCTCCTTCGCTGCCGCAGTCGGCGCCTCAATCGTCATAAATTCGGTTGACGCCATCGACGCCCCTATGCTGGCGACGCTGCCGTCGACGCAGGCACCGTAACTGCCGCCAAATTCACATAGCAAAAGTGTCGCGTGCCTGGCATGCAATTAGCCATTCGAACCTGCAACCCGCGACGGCCAGCACCACCTGCTGGGTCTGCGTCCTTCTCCGCATTCTCTTTTATTCTGCAAAGAGACAATTTCTTGAGCGTGTGTCGAGTGTGTGTGTGTTTGTAATTCTCGCATTTTACTTTCTAACATTCGCACGAGACCCGCAGCCAGGCGACCAACAGCCCGCCGCCCAGAAGGGGTGGCAAATTGAATGCATGAATGAATGAGTAAAGGGGAGAAGAATCCGCAAAATAAAAACAGAAACATTCACAAGGCCGGAAGAGCCAAGGAGGTATCATTCATAAAAAACCAAAATATTATAAAACCCCCGAAACAATACAAAAATTTTTGTTGTGACAATTGTGAAACCGCATGTAAAGTGAAGAAATAAATGCTGGAGAAAATAAAATACAAGATCTAATAAGCAAACAAATTGAAAACATCAAATGTATAATTGTTAAATTTAGCTACAACAAATCTAAGACTTACGAGGCTTAATACAGAGTCTTTAAACCTGTTTGCGGAATCCCGTTAGAGCGCCTAGCGATGCCAGCGGCTGCGTCGAAGGCTGTGTCAGGGGCAAATGGGGCCCGTCAAGGACCTGGCACAGACCTTGCTGGCTGGTGATTATACAGTTTGAGCGAGAGGGGGAGAAATCGACAAGCGGAGATGTGAACAAGGAGAGGGGGAGAAACTTATTGGAAATACCGCCCAGATAATCAGGGCCAGGCGGAAGCTTATTTTAATTGTGGCAGCCTTCTTTCTTCCTCCTTAACTGACGAGTTCTCTTTTGTGCTTTCTTTTTTCGTTTGTCCGGTGGTCACTCGCCCAACAGCTAAGCCAACACGCGCACACAGCAGCACGCACAGGAAGGAACTCGCCTACCGCCGACCTAAAGAATCGCCCGCCCGCCCAGCCCCCTCCGCCGCAATTTTCCTCCTACCGACCTTGGCGGCTTGTTCGCAACTCCCGGTGGCACAATGATCAACATGGACATCAGCGTGACTCCGAACTACTCGTACATCTTCGACTTCGAGAACGACTTCATCCACCAGCGCACCCGCAAATGGATGGTCGAGAATTGGACTTGGGTGTTCTACTACTGCGGCATCTACATGCTGGTCATATTCG
Source organism: Lissocephala sabroskyi (assembly GCA_037075105.1). Taxonomy (NCBI): domain Eukaryota; kingdom Metazoa; phylum Arthropoda; class Insecta; order Diptera; family Drosophilidae; genus Lissocephala; species Lissocephala sabroskyi. The sequence goes on along the minus strand of JBAMCP010000613.1, from coordinate 13,023 downwards.
GTGGTCAGCACTTTATGCAAAATCGGCCGAGGTGAGTCTAAATTCGCTTGGGCTTTGGCTTTGGCGTGGGGCGCTGTCGGTGGGGGGAGCAGCAGATGTTAATTTTGACGGCAAATGAAAAGGTGAAATTTGCATGGAGTTGCATAATTCGACTTGGAACGCTTTCGAATCACTTTCTATTTCGTTATGTTTCATTTTGACATTCCCCCGTCCCGTTTCTCAGATCTCGGTGTGTTGGCATTGACAAATCGACCAGCGCGTGTGTGTGTGCTGATGAACCTTGAACCCTGCGATTGTCGCAAACTTTTGGCTCATCAGTTGCTTGGCTTTCACTTTGCCAAAATCTGTTGTTTTTGTTAGCTTTGCGTTTGCTGCCCGGAAATTGAAGAAGTGGTCTCTCACCCTACGCCCTTTAAATCACATAAAAGCCAAAGAACATCCTCGGACAATTCAAAGAGCATCCGTCACCCCCTTTTTCGGGGAATAACCTTTACATAACTTCGTTCCTTGCTTACTGGCCCGCGCTTATCGATTGCTCGCAGGCCCCGCGGGTAGCTCTCTAATTTATGATCTGGCAGAAGGCCAAGCCTGCGAGCGGGACTTTGCTGCCCGGAGAGAGAAGACTCGCTTACTTGCACACTTGCCTAATTAGAAATTTGAATCCGGCCAATTAGCGGCCACCGCCCACACACATTTCGTCGGCGAAGGCATCAGCGACAGAGCAGTAATTCCTATAAAACCAGTTAATTAATAAACAGCGCAACAAACTAGCGACCAATTGTGGGCAGTTAATGGGCGGCTAGAGGGCCTGGAGTGCTGGCTTGGCCTGGCCGCATTCGAGTTATCGGCCTAAACGGAGGTGGCACTTTTTCAATAAAAACCTTTTGAAATTTGGCTCCCTTGATCACCGGGGGGTGGGTGGCGAATTTAAAACCGTCTACACTGCCACTCCCCCGCGCGCTTCGGTCATATCAATTTTTAGATAGCAAATAGTGGAATTTGCTGCCCTCCGCGGACTTTGACTTTTATTAGCTCCCCGCTCACCCAGGCCGCCTCCAACACGTTGAACTGGCAGTTTTCTGAGAAACAAACAGAAAATAAACAGTTTGCCTTTTCCCTTTATTAACACAAGCAGCAGGGGCCGCGGAGTCGGGTGACCGACCGACGGCGAGACAGGCACTTTGTCCACCCCACCAAGGTGTCAATTGGCTGCCAACTCAGTCTCCGCTGGCCGGGTGAGCGGGGCGTGCCCAACACGTGTTGACCAGGGAAGCTACGCACGGGAGAGAGGAGGAAAAACCGCCTTCCCTTCCCAAAGAAAGCTCTGTTGTGGCCGAAACAGTTTGGGCTACACGTGCCCATTTGTAGGTGCCTCACAATCGGATTTGGTCTGTGGTTTTGTTATATGTGCCCACAGATTTCATTGAAGATAAAGCGACAAAAACATACGAAGCACAGTGGAGCTTGGCTGAAACTCCGGCAGACAATTCTTCAAGCGTTTCCAAGATAAGTTTCAGCTCCTCGAATATCGTGCAATTATATTTAAATTGCGAGGAATATTTGATTGGCTAAGCGAATTTTTCAAATCATAGCAGGGCAGCCAGCAAATAGAGAACATTTCAAACTTATCAAAGAAAGATTCGAACCAAATGTTAAACAGAGAAAGGCAGTTTTTCTTAAGCCAGCCGGGGGAAGATAACGCAGATATATTTTTGGGATTGAGTTCTTTATAGCGATGCGTTACGGTAGTTTCGACAAATTTCTGTCAAGAATTACGCTATCATTTCGCATGCCCGGATTTTTTATCGGTGGCCGCATGCCATGTGCCTTTGATATGGGAAACCTCACACTAGCTCACACCCCAGCCGATCGACGGGCAGGCCGGTCTGCTCAGAAGGGCTTCCGGCTCCCGACTCATCGCTGTGAATCAGCCAACGGAGCAACGAGCTCGGCTTGTTTACGAGGAATATTGAATTTTTCACGGAAACGGGCCGGGCGGTTGCGGTGAGCAAAAAACGACGGTGGGTCTGGCGATTAAACAATTTTGAGTAACGATTTTCATGCAATTCCAATCGAGGTTAGTGGCAATTATGAGCACCCGTTCCCTCTGCTCGTGGGCCCCCGAGCCGAACACACCCTTGCGTGGGGACGATTGCAATTGCAGTTTTCCAGCCAAATCAACTGATTAAATTGGCCCTACAAAGCGGCTGCCAGGTAGCTTCCCAAGGGTAACACAAGGAGGGGGCCAGTGCCGCCAGTCAGGCGATAGTAGGGAGCGCTCAAGGAAAACCTCCGCTAGGACGTTGACGTGAATGACCAGCAAATTGTTCAAACGGGTCGAAAGAGGTCGCTTTGCATGCCAATGGACAGAAAAATGTCAAAGGCTTTGGAGAGCGGGTGGCAAGGGAAGGGTGCTTCTATTATTACTACTGCCGGTGCGACGATGGGGGTTGCCATGTGTAAATCGCCAGTGGGCAGTGACAATACAGGGGCCCGCTTCTGTCAGGGTAATTGAAGTCCTCTTGCCCTACCCACCAGCCCTTGAGAGAGTGCGAGTGAAATGACTGGCTCACTGGGTTTGTGGCCCTGTGCAAATTTTTAACGGGTTGGCAGCACGCAAAGAAGCCGCACGCCGCGCCCCACCCCCTCAGTGCTTTCAACTGTATAAAAAAAGCTGTTTGCTTTGCCTCCCTGAAAATTATATAATCCAAAACCAAATTAACCAAAGCTGTGATTAAACTTCAATAAGCATTGCTGGCAATTACTCTGCTTGTGTTATTAGACAACAATTACAAGCCAGCAAAACAACAAACCGCAGCCCAGCAGCTAAACTTGTCAGCGGCATTAATATTTTTTTAGGGTTGAAAGTGAAACTTTTTTGATTTGACTTTGAATTTCCGATGAGCGCTCCATGGTCTGCGGAGTTGCCACCACGCGCTCCCCCCGGTCACCGTTAGAAACAACAACGACAACGACACAATTGTCAAAATTGTGGAAGAAGTGTCAGCGAGGGGAGAGTGGAGCCGGCAGCCCGAGCGAGTTTTGTAAAGTGTGTTATTTAAATATTGACCACGAGGTGGATTGCTCAAAGAGAGAGACTGAAAATGACTCATGAAGTTTTGTAGATAAATCTTAGCATTGCGACCACTGTACACTCACCGGGCCGGCCGAGCCCTCGAAAACTAAAGATGTTTTTATTAATGGACCCGCCCTTTGGGCCAGCATCGGGCCACTTTTACTTTTCTCATTCGAAGAGCTTCGGTTGAAACCGGATTTTTCCCCTAGACGCCCTGGCGTATTTCGGCCAATTGCTTTTTCTTGTGTCCGCGTCGGGGTCTCTGCCCTTTTTATTTTTGCCCAGCTTATCAAAAAATTTCAAAAAAAGGTACTTAGACTTCCTGATATCTGCCTATGATTCAGAACCGCAATTGGAAGACAATTAAAAACGGTGACTGCCAGAAGCCCAGAAATGCCAGTGACTCATATATTGAACAGGTGATATGAGCAGTGGAGAAGATACATATTTGGAGATTATGTAATCTTTATTTTGGGGTTTCTAAAAAGCGTTTGGTTCAGTTGCAAAGAGGATTTAACACACAAATGTGGGGATATTTGTACCACCTGTGAAATTGTACAAAAATAATGTATGTCCATTTTTTAAAATTCGATCTCAAATTAAACAACAACCGCGGTTAACATCTAAAATATTAAAACTTTTATTTAAAAGGCACTTCTCCTGTTTAAAAAACACGCGAAATTAAAAAAAGCGCGTTGCAATCGATTGACCGATTAACCGATTGGTCAAAAGTTATTGAACTCAATTAGCCGATTTGTGACACCAAAGGGGATTTACTAACATCGGGCTGTCCATGTCAATGACTGGGGCATCCAAAACCCCAACTAGTTATGCAATGAATAATAATTAAAATTGGCAAAGGAAACACGCAAAAAAGTAACAATTTTGCAACACTGAAATACGTTCGGTCACTTTAAAATGAACTCAAAAAAACTGGTCACCCTAAAATGTTAACGAGAAAACAAAAATGTGCCCAGCAAATTTTGTTTTGGTTATTAAAAGTGCGCAACTTTGTGTTTGTGTGTGTAAGCGACCGTCGCTGTGTTCATGACAAAAACGTGCCAGTGGCAGTGGCAGACATAGGCAACAAACAGAATTGGCCAACATTTGATTTTTTTTCCTTTTCGCTGTTGCCTTGCATAATTCTCTCCACTCGCCTCCTCTTTCTCTCAGCGACTGACATTGTCGTCGGCCGGGGGATGGGGTGGTTAACTTTTTGCAAACAAAAGCAACAAATCCGGTTTTGCTTTCCTCCATTTCTTCCCCCTTTCGCCAACAAAAAAATCAAGACAGACAGGAAAAGGGGGGCCAACTGCGTCAACTTATGCAAGTTATAAGTGAAAACTGGTAATCCCCTCAAATATACATAAATTTCGCGGGAAATTTTTTCTCGCATTGATCCGTTGACGGGCAGATCGCTTCTCCTGACCAGAAACCAACGAGCGAGCAAATTCCGACACGAAAGTAGCGTGCCGGCGTCCATCCACCCGATCGGTAGCAGCCAAGGACGACCTGTGCCCTTGCAAAAATTAAGCTTCAGGAGACATCAGCCAGCTTTGAACTGGCCAACACCCCGTTGCCTTGAAGCCAAACTGCCAAGCGATCAGCAAGGCCGTATGGTTTTCCTTACTCATTAGTTTGAGGCACGAAGAGCTCGACAACCCTGGTGCGGTAGTTAGTCGGTCGGTGGCAGAAACCACTTGAGAATTGCAACACATGCACAAATGTAAAATTGCCAGTAACCCCGAAAATTTGATTTTGTGTTGAGCTAGAGCTGAATCGCATAATCTTTCCTTTTCTGGCGGGCAAGAATTATTCGCATTTTAACTGCCTACACGCTTAAATCAAATTGAAGACTTTAAATTATTCACACTTCCTCCCCCATCACGGCAACGAGCAGGCAACGCAGTCGCCGCTTAATTGCCTATTACAGTGTCCAAAGAAAAATGCACTTACGGAAATCATTAAGAAAATGCAAGTGCATACGTCTGGGATTCTATGAAGTAGGAATAATCCTTTGACGCAACTTTGGGATGTTTTAGTCCTTTAAATTAAAGAGGCAACTTCACACACGAAGGAATTTTTATTAAATCTTAAATAATTCGGGTTATCCCGGCAAAAATCTTTTTGAGTTTTCCTATCGGAAAGGCGAAACTATTTATTCATAGTATTGCGGCGAGCACAGTTTACTGAAAAATATCTACATATGTACACAGGTATATTTGTGAAGCAGTAGGTTACCCAACGGATCCGTTTTGATAGCCTTTTTAATGGGCTAAGTGGGGTTATTCGACAGCTGAGAACGGAACACCTGCTGGCCCGAAAAGTTTGGGCCTAACTTGGTCAGTTCAAGGCAATTACGATAAGCTCGAAAACGCCAGGTATAAATTTCAATCCATAAATAATAACCACCCCCTGCCGTATGATAACACTGAATTTCCATTGAACTTCATCCGATCTATCAGCGTTGATTGCGATATCCCTTGATTGGCTAGCCGGCTCAGTTGCCAGTTAATCCAATAAACAACTGATCATCCCGAATTCAATCCTCATTAAAATACAGATTACACGAATCTATAAATCCAATAGAAGATTCTCAATTGAAGGAAAGCCGACTTTACACGTGTCGCTTTCCTGTCCTTACGCGTGCGCTTCTGCCTATCGCGCTGGCGACTGACTATCAGTGCCTGGTGATGACCTCAACTCAGCATCGGGTGAAAGAGGTCACAGCGGCACACAACAGGCGTAGGAACCATACACCCTACAAATACCCGCAGGCCAGTCGGGAGCTGCAATTTGAGGAGCCGATAAGGTCCAACAAATCGCATTAATTTATATATTTTTGTGCTCGTAAACTCGCTGTTGGGCCGATTTTATGACAAATTGTCGAATGAAGGTCGATGTGTCGATAAGAATCCCGTAATTCGGAATTTGAAGGCTGCAGGTGGTCCCGGGATAATTTTTACAACTCTGATTATTCCCCAGAATTCGTGGCTAGGCATGGAAAACAGACCCCCGATTCATTTGATGAATTTACCGACTTACCAAATTCTCAACAACTGCTTATTTGAGTCATCCAACAGCGGGCTTACTTTTTTCAAGTGGGCATTTCTCCTACCCAATCGATTGTTTAAGATTTTTGGCGTGTGCGGCACAAAAACACAAAACCCGTCAGATCACAATTAATATGCAAATGGGGTAGCCGGAACAGACTCTAAAGCGATGGGAGCGGTAAGAAGTCGAATCGAATAAGAGCGGGGAACGAAATTCGAAAACAGATGAATAAAATCGAGGCAGACAAATGGGCTGGAGGAATTAGAAAATTCGGTGCAATCAGCGAACCACGTGTGACCGCTAACAAAACCATATATTAAAGGGGATTGTTTAATAGAGTGGAACTGGGAAACATGGAGCCTTTCTTAAGGCTGTCAAGGTTTGCCCATAAACCAAAGAATTTGAAGTTGCGGCTTAGATCTAAAGTATAAGAATTGGGATCTGTTGAACTTTGTGGGATTCAGGAATCCAAAACTGGCTAAGCCAATATTACCTGCCAATACCACCTGTCCTTGGTAATTCAGAAAGATCCGTAGATCGTCATACTAACAATATTTTAAATTCTAAAAAGTAGCCCGTTTAGAATTGCTGCATCCCTCATAAGAACATTTGCACTTGTGTGATATCAAGTGACTTTTGTAGGATAGCTTTGGCTAACCCATTTAATGTTTTAAAAAATGAAATTTAATTAGCCAACCAACTGGTATAAGCTGACACTTTAAGGAAATTCAAAAATCTTTCGACCTCTCCAAGTGACCCAAAGAAATCTAAATTTGCTCGATTTTTGATGACACAATCGTATCGCCTAAGAGAGGAAGTGTATTCATGGCGCCCCATCGATAACCCCGTTGCTTCCATTAATCTCAGGAAAATCTAAATCGGTTTTTTTTTCTGCTCGATCATCTTGTTTATTTTTTTTTTTTAATCCGCTATTTGTCACCTCGAATTCCGAATCGGTTAATCGATCAGCCGATTTCGTTTGTGTTTATCGATTTTTCGTTCCCTTGTATGGCAGGTGGCATGGCTGTTCGTTGGGGGAAATAACGAGGAATTGTTTGTTCTGTTGGCACTGCCTGGTTGTTGAGACTCCTTGATCTTTGACTTTTGCACCGACACACACACAGGCTGACGTGCACACAATCGCATCCAAAACTTCAATCGAAACGCGTCGCAAAGATTGTTGATCTTCGCTGCCGTCGTTGTCGATTTGTAATTGTATTGTCAATATGTACAGATGAATATTGAACAGCAATGCCAACGATGCCTGACTCTTGGAAAAGGGTCGAGGGCAGGGCGTCACCTACAAAATAATTAAAGTGGAAGGAAATTTAATTATTTTCTCTTTTTTTAGATTCCAACTGCGCGGACCCCTCATAATATGGAACACACTGCTGGCCATGTTCAGCATAATGGGAGCCTTCCGCACGGCGCCCGAGCTGCTGCATGTGCTGCGTCACTACGGCCTCTTCCACTCCGTTTGCGTTCCTAGGTAAGGTGAAGGGAACCTTCCCAAGGTCGACACGGCGCGCACTTCACACTGCCGATTCACCAGCCGGTTGATCAGGAAAACCTGATTTTAAATTCCCTCCAAATTTTCCATCGGCTTGCCTGTAAACGTCTCCTGTTTTCCTCTTTCTCTTTAGCTACATCGAACAAGACCGGGTCTGCGGATTCTGGACCTGGCTGTTCGTGCTCTCGAAGCTCCCGGAATTGGGCGACACGATATTCATAGTGCTGCGCAAGCAGCCGTTGATCTTTCTGCACTGGTATCACCACATCACGGTGCTGATCTATTCGTGGTTCAGTTACACGGAGTACACCTCGTCGGCCCGGTGGTTCATTGTGATGAACTACTGCGTGCATTCGGTGATGTACTCGTACTACGCTTTGAAGGCGGCCCGGTTCAACCCGCCCCGCTTCATTTCCATGATCATCACGTCACTGCAGCTGACCCAGATGATCATCGGCTGTGCGATCAATGTGTGGGCCAATGGTTTCCTCAAGACGCATGGCGCCCAGTCGTGCAACATATCGCAGACGAACATCAACCTGTCAATTGCGATGTACTTCAGTTACTTTGTGCTATTCGCGCGCTTCTTCTATAAGGCGTACCTGTCGCCTGATGGCAAGAAGAGTCGTCGCATGGCTGCCTCCCTAGCGGCCCAGAATACCGCCAAATTATCATCGACGACCTCATCGAAGGATGCAACAGCGAGTGCTCTGGCTGGCGGTTCGCAGGCTGCTGCTGGTGGGGCTGCTTATCTGCGCAAGGGCAAGGCGCAGTAAGGTAGCTTAGTGGGCGACTTCCCCTCTCCCCCCGTACCCATTAAGGACATTTATTTAAATGCGTAGCGGTGACAAAGAAAAGTTGTTTTTTAATTTTAAAGGCGCAAAAGAACACGGAACACAAAAACAGCCTGCCCAAGTCCACCCTTTCCAACAGAGTCGAACCAAACTGCGTGTGAGGTTGATTGGTTGGGGTTGCTTTCGTTCGGAAGGAGGACGATGGTAGAAGCCCACAAAACACATACAAAAATTAATGAATGAATAATTAATTAAGGTTTAAAGTTGAACAAATTTGTGCAGGGCACAAGCATACACACACACGCAGAACAGAGTGTGTATGTGATTTTTTGGCGGCCTCTGAGGGGCCATTGGAACTCGATCCCTGGAAATGGCTCTTCAAGGGCCTCTAAATTCTTTTTATTTATCGGAATACCTACTTTGTTTTTTTTATTATATTTTATTTGATTTGTTATTGCCTCGCCCGACCGCAGGTGTTGTGGTGCCTCGTTTTGTAGTAAAATTCTCAGAAAACAACAACTTCAATTTATATACAATATATATATTTTTTATATAATTTTCCTTCAATTTCGCAGTAGTTGGGTCTGAATTGTATACTCTAAGTCTATATAAATACTGGCATAAAATACCTACTTATATTCTTAAACACCAGGTCTTTGAACGCAACAAGAGCAGAAAAAAACAAAAAACTGAAAAGTTTAAATTATTTATATTTGTAAGCAAAATCGAGTCAGTCCTACTTGAAAAGTTACAAAAACAAACATCAACAAGATATGATATATGTATCTAGTGTATAAAGAAAACAGGATACGTGTAGAATGTGTGAATGATTGCAGTTAGGAATTACTAAATATGAAAGTGAAAACTAAACAAATTGCATTATTTTTGGGTAAAAAAAGATAATAAACGAAAAGCTAACAACTTGGAAAAATAAAACATAACACAAAGGAAGAGGAGTAAGCCGAACCTGAGTATTTATTTCGTTTTCCAGACACAGCCCCAACCAAATCCAGAAGATACTGAATTTCATTTTGGAGCCACTGGATTAACCCGACTTGGCAGTTTTTTGGTCAGTACACCGATCCCTCGCCTTCCACAACTTGGAGCCACTGATCTTTGGCCCTCATCGTTTGCTATTGCTCTTTGAATTTCGCCACAAAGGACTCATCAATGGAGCTCCCCGGTATTAAAATTCATTTTCAACTAAAGTATTACTTGTTTTATGTTCCTTTTATGATCCGTCGGTAGTTCAAGTTCACTTCCTTTAAGCCCGTGTTAAGTGGTGACGGTGTGCGCAAAAAGATCATAATTAAAAATATATATATAAAATAACAAATATATAAAATTCGTTTTCATTTAAAGCTTATAGATTTGGACAGGAGTTAGATATATAAATATTTATAAATTGGTAATTATATATCAATAATTACAACACCCGGCATACCATTGGGAGTCTGATTTTCCGTTGGGAGCACTTGTGTTAGAGTCTTTATCTAAATTCGTTTATCAATTGAAATGCTTGGAATCGGTTCAGTACTTTCGGTGTTACGGGACCAACATATTAGGCCCTGCCCAACGACCATTAAATTCTGTAAAGAAGTTAGGGAACTTTGGATGTTGGATGTTTTTTTTATCTTTTAACCCATTTCCATGTTGAGATCTTAAATGGAAGTAGTTTCTATACCATAAGATAAAGTTTGAAGTAGAAATAATCAGAAATAAATGGAATGACTTTATTCAAAGTCCAAGCGCACACAGGACTTTGAGTTGCCGAACGAGTTGAGAACGGGTCCTTGTGATTCCCAGAGGTCAAAGTCGAGCCCCTAAAGCGTTTTCAGGGACGATTGGGTAGGTAAACATTTAATGACAACGTCTTTATGGTCGTTATATATTTTTGGGTCCACTTAAGGATGTCATTGAAATCCTTTTCTAACCAGCCTTGTTTTTTATCGAAATCATAGATGCTGTTTTTGCTGACGTGACGAACTGGCGAACTTGGCTGCAACTTCTCCAGGTACCATGTAGCTATTTATGCAGAACTTGTCGATCTGCCCTCGCCACTTAGAAGTCTCCATTAATCAAATTTTGCATTTATGCAAGGAAAATGGGATCACACTTAAGGATCCGAATTTGTTAGAATAAATGGCGTCCTCCTGTAACGCTCACCGATCCCGGACCGCATACAATAAAACACGAAGGACTTTTAGTTTGCCATTTAGATGCGGAATGTGTTATTATTCACGAGTTATGATATCGACTACATAGGGGAGCATATAGACGTATGGATATTGGATAGATGCAGAGGCTGGGCGTTGGTTTCTACTTTAGACACGATTCTTATTTTTTCACTAATTTTAATTGCACAATGGCGCGCGGGTCCGTGCGGAAGTCAATTTTACAAGGAATCCGACAGCTTAACATCGAATGTCACCACAAATACGGATAGATACATTCATATATAAATACAATTTAATAAGTGACTAGAAGAGTGCTTAATACCTTATGGCTTCCTATATATCAATAACCGATCCGGCCAGGTCGGCTGTTTTTGTGGGTAAATAAAAAAAAAAACAAAATCTTGGATTTGTGAGTTTTTTAAATGCGTTCTTCATTTTTATGTTCTTAGTTACATTAAGTTAAAAAAAAACTCAAACGGTTTGATTTGCGTATAACAAAAACTGAGAGAAAAATAAAAACGAAAAAAAAACAAAAAATTGGAGTTTTCGCCTGCAAAGCGAAGATGTCTTCAGTTTGCTTTAATATCATTTCCCTAAGCATTTTGCTTTGCGATGCTCAGTGTTCTGACTACTGGATTTGGGGTCTATGGCTCTATAATTTGAAAATTACAATGGAGAAATTTGTTATTAGCGATTGGTTGTCGTGGGAAAAAATGGACAATTTGTGCGGAAGGTTTTTGAGGGATTAATGCGGTTGAATTTTCTTTTTGGGTCTTCTGCATATTCTCTTTGTTGCTGGTGTTAAGCTGCGTTGAACCGATTTCATTTGTTTGCGCAGCCTCCCGATAATGCTTATCATTTACGTTTGCTACTAACGGTGCTCCAGCCGGACTCGTTGGGCTGCGGATGCTGCTTTGAGTTTCGTGCGGTTGATGCTGCTGGTGGGGCGCCGTTTGCAGACGCAGCGGCATCATCTCATTTTTTACCGGGAGGCGCTATTGGTTGGCCACGATCCTTTCCGCGCAATTTGATGCCAAGCACACGTTCCATTTTACCCAAAATCATGTTATTGGGAATGCCGCGTCCTGCCTCATAGTCGGTGACTATTTGTTGTTTCTCGCAGATTTTCTGTGTAAGTTTAAATTTGAAAATTTTAAATTCAAATAGCCCATTGGACATTTTGCACTCACAGTGGCCAAGTCCTTTTGGCTGAGGCCCTTAGTCTGGCGGCCCTGCATAATCAGTTTACCGACATCTAATGGAACCTTATCATGGCGTAGTTCTTCAGTCTCACGATCCAGCTTGGCAGTGTTCTTGGTGGTCACATGCTGCTTGTTGGTGCCAGCACCATCTGCAAGGCAAAAGAAATCATTAAGTTCTGCAAATAATCAATACGAGTCGGCTAGCTAGGCTAGGCTTATAGGTCAGCCCCTACCCGTCTTCCGAATTTCTAGTGCGGTCGTTCCTGCCGCCGAGAGCTTTCAAGCACTTTAATTCCCCCGCATTTCGAGCAGTTGTGTAAATGCACAAGTCTCATGAAATTATCACGCTCCCACACATTGATTAGAGCCAATAAATGCAAATCTGTGAAACTTGCATGTGTGTGATTGCAGCAGCCGGCTCGTTTCGCCCACGCCACGTACCACAGCACCCTATTGACCAACTTGACGAAATGGGGTCACAGGTACACGCAGCCGGCACATACAAAAATTTCACAATGCACTTAAGGTCCGCAGGGGCTACTCACATTTTTGTTGGGTATCGACGGCAACTCCCTGGCGACGGGCTTGGTTAACAGCCGACTCTGTCTTGAGGGCAGAATTTTTTGGGGCCTTTTTGCGCAGAACTGTTACTGTATCCCAGTCAGACATTTTGCTTTTTTTTTGGACAGCGAGAGAAAAAAAAAGTTAACAAAAGTGTAGTTAACACACTTAGCAAAGCTGGTAGTGTGCTACTGGGCGGACTGATAAGTCAATGTTAACTGACTGCATACTTACCGGTGCTTTTTATGTTTATTTTTTAAGGTAAAAAACTATGGCTATGTTAAAATTAAGTTATTACGAATTCCAGAAATATCTATGCAGTGTTGCACGTTGTAGCCGAAAATTCTTGGGTTAGAGGGTTGCCAGATCGCCGACCGCTTAAAATTTCAAATCCAATAACCAAATCAAATGCATGTTGTTGGTTGTAAAAAAAAAAATTTTAGAAGTTGGACGTGTGCTGTTCTTATGCTCAAAATTTAATTTAACATATCTTTGGATTTACCAAGGGTGGCAGCTCAACCTGTAGATATCGAAGACTTTGAAGAGGCAAACCGTTTCGAATTAAAAAATTGCTATTATCTTAAGAAATATAAGTAGGTCGTCTTAAAATAACTAATTTTTAGCTTGGATAAAATCAAATCTAAAAGGC
>JBAMCP010000612.1:20190-42414 GCA_037075105.1 Lissocephala sabroskyi | reverse complement strand
TCTAAAATCTCCTTGTATTCTAATAATTTTTTTGGTTTCTCCACAATCTCAGAGAACTTATGATTTAAGAATCTTCAAACTACTCTCCTGAATAGCTTGTTGATTTCTCCATAAAACGAGAGAACATTATGATCCTTCTTAATCCACCTGGGACAATCTCAAAGAATCTCCAAATTACTCTCATAAAATCTCATAGTATTCTTATATTTTTCTTGATTTCTTTACAATCTTAGATATCTTATGATCCCGTTGAGATCTCATCTAGGAATCTTCAAAATATTATTCTGAATAGTTTCTTGATTTCTCCATTTAACTCAGAGAACCTTATGATCGTTCTTATTCCAGTTAAGATCGTCTCTAGGAATCTTTAAAATATTCTCCTCAAATCCTAATAAATTTCTTTATTTTTCTTGATTTCCCTAGAGAACTTATGATTAATCCAGTTAGGATCATATTTAGGAATCTTTAAACAACTATCCCGAACAGTTTCTTGATTTCTCCTGAAATCTCAATAAATTCTCTTATTTTTCTAGATTTCTCTAGAGAACTTATAGTTAATTCAGTTCATATTTTCAGATCATATTTAGAAATCTTTAATCTACTCTCCCGAATAGTTTCTTGATTTCTCCGGTCTCTGGAAATCTTTAAAATACTCTCCTAAAATCCCAATGAATTTCTCTCATTTTCCTTGATTTCTCTGGAGAACTTTATGTTCCCAATTCCGCCATTAATCCTGAATTCTTGTTCTGCCAGTTTAAAGAATCTTGTTTGAAAATATTTCATTTGTTTTATTTCTCTCCATTGATCCTTGATCCCCCATTTGTCGTTTGCTGATCTTTTAGTTTGTGGATCTCCAGTCGACGGCTTCCCATCATAAATAAGCGGGCCGCTTGTTTGTTGTGATCCAAATCAAATCTCATTAAGTCCATCCCCCCAGAAAAATAAAACTAAACTAAAAATATCCCTGAAATATTTTGGGTATCCGTTTGTTCTTTTCCTCTGTCTCGGTGCTTTGGGCTGTTTCTTTTCAAATTTTATGATTTATTGGCATTTAAATGTGACGCTAACCGTGCTGTGTGTGCGTGTGTGTGTGTGTGTGTGTGTGTGTGTTTGGGGGGCCTCTCGTTTTTATTTATTTCATTCCAAAAAGTTTATGACAGTGAAATGTGACAAACACCAACATCCAGACAGTTGAGCAGTTGCGGAGATGAGGGCACAAAGCAGAAGTGAAACAAGAGGCATAAATAGCCCATGGCCCTGGCAGGAGCCCCCACCCCCTCTGCCGCTTGCCTGGGGATCCTTTAAATAGTTTTCATCTTTCTGGCTGAGCAAGTTGGCAATTTCATAGGCATTTTTCATTTCGAGAAATACGCGCTCGATGCAAAAATTGTTCTGGTGCGTGGCACTCGGCCCGTCTGTCCAACTGTCTGGCCCGAGAATTTTCAGCTCTCTGTTGCTTTTCTTGGCCGCCTCGCCTGCTTTCGGCGCCGTTGCGGGCTGTTGAGAAAATTCTGATAATTGCATTTCGTTTGGCTGATTAGCGGCCGCCATTTTGTTAATGACTTCGGCCAGCGCTGCCAGATCGCCAGCCAAGCGTTCACCCAGAGTTGCTTTGAGTGGGCGGACAGCAGGGCTGTTGTGTAATTGGCTATTCAGCCTTTGCCCCCTCTGCCCGAGGTTATTTCTGGTCCTTGTTGTTATCCTTTGGCAAATATGCGTATTGCCATGACATTAGTAATTAATAACATAATCACAGCGTTGCCTGTCATTTCGGATTATGCCCAACAACAAAGCACACGCGCCCGCCCACACACGTAGCCAGCGGCCTGGAGAAGGGGGTGGGGGAGGGGAGGAGGTGTGTGTGTGGGTGTGTGCTTTGTGGGTTGGCGAGGGGTTCGGAGATTCTGGCAAATAATTCAATTTGCATTGCACAAATGCACTCAACGGGCAAACAAACAGTTGCACAGAAAGGAGAGAGCAAAGGAGGGGGGAAGGGGGTGGGGGAGAGGGTGTGTGTCGGTGTGTGTGTGTGTGTGCTTGGCTACAATTTGTTATGCGATTATTAATTAAATTGACTTAAATGCAACTGCGTCTGCCCATCTGCCCAAGTGTCCAACTCGCCCAATTTCATATAACACATGTGACCCGCCCACCTAAGCCACGCCCACTCTTCACCCCCCCACCCCTTACCCCAGCATTGACAGGAAAATGCTGACCAAAATTCAACTGACGGCCAACATATTTTCCGTGTAATAATTACATAATTATTATTGTTATTTGTTGCCGTTGGCTGTGTGGATTTTCCTGGCAAATACCGTAAATCTGTTTCCCAAGGGGCGGAGGGGGATTTGAATTTGGATCGACTTTTGGGGTCGCCTCGAAATAAAATTCAATTTCAATTAAAATAGCCGGGGGTGGGGGGAGGATTTTTATGCCAGCGGCGTGTGAAATTAAAAAGTCAACGGGCCTCGCGGCGGCCCCAAAACTGTTCGCAAATTGACGACAAAAAAAAACTAAAGAACTAGGGGCGGGGAGGGGGCGGAAAATGCAACTAAAAACTAAGAAAAATGCAACAATAAATCAAACCCCCCTCGCCCCCTCCCCACACCCACCCAACATTTGTAAATCCCTCGAAATGTTTTTAATTTTATTTTTAAATTAATTTCCGTCGGTCTTAAATTTGAATGCTTTGCGGTTGTTCTTCCCCCTCCCCCGCCCTCTCTGTTGGCCATAAAACGCTTAAGTTATGTTTATCGGTCTGAAAAATGCTCTTGGTGGGTGGGGGGAGGTCGATTTCAGTTTTCTTGCCTTTCACTTTGATTGCCGGCGCGTCGTCCATTGAAAGTTCGAGCAACTCAACTTTTTAATTGGCCAGAGGGCCGTCTTTTTTTTTCCCTGGTAGTCCGCCAAGTTAATTGGCTTAAAGCGCGCAAGTTTCCTTGGGGTTAACGGAAAATCTGCTGACAAAATGCCAACAACGAGGTGGTGGGGGGGTTTTTCCGATTTTCCATCATTTTTCAGCGAAGCTCTAAACTGTCAACCGCTGACGATTTGCTAATTGCCCAGCGTTTATGTCCCCGCCCCCTTGCCGCCCACGGCGCGTCGCCGACTCGTCAACTGGTCGACGCCGGCAGCGACGCCGACGTCGCTCCGCCTTTTGAATTTTTAAAATGAATTTCTCTGTTGCCCCCTCAAAATCGGCGGGGCTATAATGGCGACCGTCGAGGGGCGTGGGATTTTGGCCTCATTTAAAAAATGAGTTAAATTTTTTGAATGCTCTCTCGCGGTTTCTTTTTTGAGGAGAACAAAAAAAAATAATTTAAAAAATTATGTGATTTTTTTGCATCGAAATTTCTCTTACTAAATTCAGCCGTTTGTTTTAGGCTCTTTACCCCTCAGAAGGGTAAGGAGTAAATTTGAAGTTTCAATTGTCCGCGGGTCTGTCTGTGTGGTTTTTTAATGAATTTATTTCAATTGATTAAATAATATTCTCTGTATTGAATTATTATTATTATCAATTATTATATTATACCATAAAAACTGTGGAAGCATTTGGCTTTAATTCCCTTTCAGTTATTTTAATATATTAAATTTCCAAATTACTTCTTTTTTTAAATATTTTCCCGATCAAATTAAAAATTATGCTTATTTTTTTGGTTCATTTGTTTTTTTTTTTTTAATCTGCTCGAAATTCCCTTCCCTAATTTTCAGCCTTTTTTAATGTTTCAGACTCTTTACCCCTCCGAAGAGTAAGGGGTAAACTTTTGTCTGTTTGCTTTTAAATTAATTTATTCAAATTAATTATTAGCAATAATCAAAAAAACTTCAAAAATATTTCATTTCAATTGGCCTTCCGGTTCTTTAAATAAATTTCGAAAATATTTTTATATTTTCCCGGTTTTTCTGGCTGTGCGTTTTGTTTTCCTTGGCGCTGATTTCGTGTATAATTAATGCAAAATTGCCGCTCTCGAAATTAATAAAACAAATATGAATGGGGGAATTTCGGGGAGAACGCCAAATGGCCAATGTCGATAATTAATGGATGCATATTTTAAATTATTCGAAGGGCTTTGGGAATTCCAATAATGTCAAGGGGGAGGGGGGTGAGGGGTCATTGGTCATCATCGAAAGTCGGGGCTTTTAATTAAGTTGTCCGCTCCAAAAATATAAAATTGCATTTATTGTTTTAAACCCGCACAACCAGTGGAGTGAGGGGGAGCGGGAGAGAGGGGGGGGGGAGTTTATGGCCGCTCATTAGCAGTTTATTGTTTGGCCAACCGAGTGTGCGTGGGTGTGTGTGCGGTGTGTGTGGGTGTGTGAATTGTTTGCCTTTTCGGGGCTGATTAGACGGCCTCGATTTATTTGCTGCTCTCAGGCCGCCGGAGTTTGTGGCCCCGTCGCTTTTTGTCATTTGCTGCACTTTAAATTCGATAGTTGAATTTTGAGGTTTAAAGTTTATAAAGATTTAAGGAACTAATTCAGAAATACGCAAGTTCTTTAAAGACCGAAATATCGGGACTAAAAGAAACCAAAGTGAAGGTAAATTGAAACCCAAAAAACGGGCTTATTTAAGTCTTGAAAAAGAATCGAAGAAAATGAATATAAAGGAACCAAAAATCTCCTAAAAACTAAAGATCTCATTTACAAAAGTCTAGGGGATACCAATTTAAAGAATTTCTAGTCAAGATTTCCCAAAAAAAATTCTCCCACCTCGACTTCTGTTTTTCTGTCTTTCTATCCCAAAACTTTTAATAGGTTTATAAAATCTTTAAAGCCATTTGATAAATGAAAACTTAATTTATAATTTATCGCAAAACTGTTTATAAAATTCTCTTCTCCCCCTCCCCCCATTTTTGAGGGAAACTAAATCCCCTAATGAAATCCAATTAAAATCGAGAGAATCTCAAATTGCAAGAATTTTCTTGTATTTGATTCGTTGAAATTCATATTCGACGAAGAGAGAAAGAAACTCGTGTAATTGGTGAAAAATCATTGGATTATTTTTCCAAGAAATTACCTTCAATTTTCGCATTGTTGATTTAATTTCGGATCGAAGGATTTTCCACCGAAAGCAGCTCAATTAATTTAGAGTTTGACTTTAATTAACAGACGAAAGCACAACTCCAAGCCCTCCAGCAAATTTTAAATGCTTAAATCAATAACACACCACACACACACACACACCACACACGGCACACACACTCGGCACACTCAAAGGCTATTTGCATTTTGAAATGTGATTATTTTTTATGTTTAATTGAATTAAATGCCCTTTTGTGGAATTGAGAGAAGCACACACACGCAATTTATATACCAAAAGTGTGTGTTGTGTGTGTGTGTGTGTGTGAATGCATAACACATACGCCCTGTTGGTTGGCAAATCATTGCTGAACTCTGGTATTTTTCTGGTATTTTCATGTGAAATTAATTTTATGCTTTTATGTGATGATGATGATGATTTTTTGTGACATAAACACGTTGCCCTGGCAAAAGTCCCATGGACAAAGATCATTTTAAATACAGTTAATAAAATCCACAGAAAAGAAAAGCTGTGGACAGTTGGGCAGTTGGGGAGACGGCAACTGTTAGTGAGGAATTGTCATTTGATTTGTTTGTCTGCTTGTGGCAGCAATTTAATTTAATTATTTGCCATTTGGAGAGCTGCCAAAAATGTCTGTGCGAGCGAGACGGACAGTTGGGCAGTTGGACAGACTGCCCCAAACAAATAGGCCGAGCTGGCGCAGCAGCTATTTGATTGGTGGAAACATACACACACCACATACACACACTCGCACACTTGCACACTCGATGAGAAACGGCCACGGTGACCGACTACCTGACCGGATTATGAACGCTGACCAAACATTTAAAATGAAATGTTTAATGCAAATTGTCAGTCAGTTGAAACGCCAACCACCGCATTGCCCAGCCCCACCCCCAGCCCCTCGAACGCTTTTCCGGGTGTCCCTGGCAACGCGCCTCTGCCCACCTCACGGGACGGCGCACTAATATGCAAATGTAATTTGCCGCGTTTGGCGCGTGACGTTCCCAATACAATTACACGTGTGTGTGTGTGTGTGTGTGTGGCTCTGACGGTGGCAGTGCCGGTGGCCGCGTAATTAATTGATTTTTATCTGGCTTAAGGCTATTTTACAGTTTGTTGATGACAGACGGGCAGATGGGCAGACGGACACTCTACGCCCTCTTTTTAGCTTTTTTTGGGGGGGTTGCCCTGCCCGTCGGGCTAATGAGGCGTATACGCAACGTAGGTTGCTTGCCTGGCCTGCCAATTAACTCGAATTTGCCGCTGGCCCAGGCCAGATTTATGTGTGGCAGTCGGCTGGCCACAAATAACTACAAATTGGCAAGTGCCAATGCAAATGGCCCCCGGGGCCCGGCCTCGTCCTGCCGCCTGCCGTCTTCGGCCTGCCAGTTAATTTGCTGATATTATTGCTGTGATTAACACATTTATGTTTATCGGGCCGTCGACGAGCCAGGCAGCCAGCACCCAGGCACCCAGCAGGCTGCAGGCCACGCCCACTGCACTTAAGCCGGCTGTGGTTGAGGTCCTTGGCCAGGCATAATAATGATACTGATGGCTGGCTGGACGGGCGCACTGGAATGATAAATGACCCGGGCAGCTTATAAAATTAATAAGCAGACAAAGGATTTTCGGTTGTGCAGCAGGGATTCTGGCCAAATATAAATCGCCTGTCATTCTCTGCGTGCAGTGGTAATTAATCGACTCGAGCTGGAAAATGTTATTGAATTAAACAGACTGACTGGGATTCCTAAGTATTCCTAGCTCTCGAAATCATCTTAAGCGAGCTTATCCTGGCATTTACATATCCTTCTATATGCAAAATTTACGAGGGGCGCGGCTTGTTTATGTGCTGCCGGCTCGCTCCTTGTTGCAAGTTAATCCATTCTAATTAGTCAATAAATCTCAATTAATATCGCACGCGCATGTGTGTCGGTGTGTGGGGGTGTGTGTGTGAGCGCTCAAAGGCATTTGAGGTTGTAAATTGCAAATCCTCCGCCCGCCGCTGCCTGTTTGCCGAGGCTGCACTTTGGTCCTGGCAGCAACACTGACCACATAACGGAAACAATAACTGTAATTTGGCATTATAAATGGCATAATAATTACTGAAGCATTAAGCAAAATCACACCTAACTCGCCAGGACTCTGTTGGTCCGGAGCTCTAATTAAATTAAATGCCCGGCGACTTCACCACAAACTGCCCAGGACTCTCCGCAGCCTTTATTGGTTAATCCGGTTGGCTTTAATTTGTGCATCGCTCGCAATAAACCAAACACTCCATATCCTTACACAAATGTCCTTCCCAAAAGAGTGGACTCTGTCGAACTTTAAAGGGAATTACAGGGAAGCTTTGTCTCTGCATGGAGTGGAAATGCTTTTTTGGATTCAATATTCAATCGCATCTTCTGCCCAACTGTCCTTCTGTCCAACTAGCTGCCTAGGAGACTTTAAAGAATGATAAAACTGTCCAACTGTTTGGCCTTTTGTCCAATTGAAGAAATGGTCAGTCAGAGAGAACTTGCTTTAATCCAACTGCCCAACTGTCTTTTTGTCTTCTGCCTTTCAAAAGTGATAAGACATAGAGAAGATTTTTCTTTCAGCACTATTATTTGATCTTATTTTGTGCCCAACTGTCTAGCTTTCTGTCCAATTGTTAAAATGGTGAGAAAGAGAAAAGAATTTGCTTCAATCTTTGCAACACTTAATAATTGATCTACTTTTCTGTCCAACTGTTTGTCTTTCTGCTCAATTGATGGAATTGTTAGACAGAGAGAGATATTCGCTTTAATCCAACTGCCCAACTGTCTTTCTGTTCAACTATCTGCTTTTTAATAATGGTCAGATCATGAGAAGAATTTGCTTCAATCTTTTCATCACTAAATTATGATCTAATTTTGTGCTCAACTGTCCAATTGTTGAAATGGTGAGACAGAGGAAAGATTTAACTACAATCTTTGCTAAATTAATCCAACTGCTCAACTATCTTTCTGTCCAACTATTTGCCTTTCAATAATAATAATGCTACGCTTAACTTTTGATCTTATTTTGTGTCCATCTGTTTTTCTGTGCTTTTCTCCAACTATACTAACTTTTCCGTCTCCTTTCTCTCTAATTTCTGTGCAACTGCCTGACTATCTTTTCGTTAGGCTGTTGGCTTTTGAAAATCTGCCGTGTCTCCTTTCTCTTAAATCGGTTTCATTTTATTATTCTGTGCTTAAATGCTGAGTTGAGACTTGCAGATGTGGAGAATATTTCGCGTGATCTTTAAGATTGCCAAGACTCGTTTGGCACCTCATTAAGATTATTTGTTTGCTGTTTTACGATTTGAAAGATATTTTGTGTTCCATTTGAGACCAAAAGATTTGTCAGCAAAATAAATGTTGATGGGGTTAATGGGGTCGTTAAGAATCGAATGGAGACCAAGTGAGCGCACTCGGTTAGTTTAGTTGGAGCGTTCATAGGTTCTTCAATTAATTCCCAAAGAACAGGTACAATTTTTGTCAATATGTCCAACTCACCAACTTATTTATTTGAATCTGAACTTTTCAACTGTCTAGTTTTTGAGTTCTCCAACTTCCAATTAAATAAATATTATAAATCGAAATCAAATATCAACGGAAGGAATTTAGGAAGCTGTTTTTCTGTTCAATTGAAGGGAAAATTATTTAAACCATAAATCAACCGATTATATTATACTGAAAATCTTGCCTGAAGGACTGCCTAAAAATCCTTTCCCAGCCTTGAAAATAAAATTCGATTGGCAGCTTAAAAAAACATAAATACAGAATTCGCTGAAAAAGAGCATTTGTTTGTGGAATGAATCCCCGCCTGCTGTCCTTATTTTAATTTAATTATTCGGCCATTAAAACGGCTCTCGGCCAGGCTAATAAAAAAAAGGACGAAAAATATGAAACTGAAATTGCCATTAAGCCCCGTCGACAACATCGACACGTCCTGTGTGCGCGGCCTAATTGAAAGCAAATTAATTAAAATATGTGAGCTGGATTATCGAGTTTAATGTAATTAAAAGGACGTCCGGCTAATTCAGCCCCTGCCAACCCCCGCAAAAGCCCAATTCAGTCCTTACCTGTGTCTCAGTCACATTGAGCAGCTTGGCCATCTCCGTGCGCTCGCTGGAGCTCAGATATTTCTTCACCTCGAACTGCTTCTCCAGCTCGAAGATCTGCCGGCCGGTGAAGGTGGTCCGCGCTTTCTTCTTGCGTCGGGCATCCGTCGACCCCGAATCCGAGTCGTCTTCTGTGGTCTCCAGATTGTTGTTGTTGTTGTTGGCGGCAGTGCCCGGCGAACTGTTGGAGGTCAGCAGCTTGTCCCTCATGAGGCTGTCGGAGCTGCCGGTGGGACTGATGTCCGGCGGCAGGGGCACCGTGTTGGCTGACAGTTTTTTCTTCTTGACGGCCGGCTTGCCTGGGTTTTCTAAACCGAGAAGAGAAACAAGCAAAAAGAAGCCCAGTTAGTTGGTCAATTGGCGCTGCATTTATGCAATTAGCCCGGCCAATCAACTGGCCCGGTCAACAGACTTGCCGCCTCGCGTTTGCCATAAATTTTGACGCCTTAACACGACGACGGGGGGCAAAAACAAGTGTTAACATTCATTTGTATTAACTGCACCTTTCCGTCTGGGTGGACGGACGGACGGGGCAGCCTTTTCCCTCTCATGTGCATAATTGAAATCTAATTGACAGTTAAACGTAAACGCTTTTGGCACGCCAACAAACTTGGCTCAAACGAAAAGTGCCCTGAAAATAAATTAGACAAATCTTTTCGCACATAACAAAGCGCAGATGCTCTTTCTTTGGATGACGAAGTCGTTAAGGAAAGATAGAAATTTTAAGACAGAATTGGTTAGAAAAAGGTTCTTAAAAAAGGCAGTAGGTTTGGATTTTTTGAAAGGATAAAAGACAGCGGTTATAAAAGGTCAGATCAGGGATAATATCAGTTAAAGATGGAATGGTTTTTTTAAAGGACAAAGTCTCTTTCTTTTGATGTAAGAAGAGATAAGGAATGTAATGTTTTTTGTAGATCAGAATCGTTTATTTTCTAATACAATTGAAATTAGTTTGTATTACAGAAAACTCCAGACAAGTATCCAAAAATTCATTCAGGGTCTTTCTACTTCTGATGGCTTAGCCTTTCTTTATATTTTTTAATATAGGATGCCTAAATTCCGAAATTGAAAGCCTCTCCAAGCTCCTACTTAAGATTCGAGTTGAGTCTTAGGCTCACTCTCTTCGGACACAAAATAAATCCCCAAATACTTCCAAATAGTAGTTCCAAAAAGTTCTTTAGAACTTCCCTGGTTTCCCCCTCCTCCCTCTCGCTAATATGCCCCATTTATCGGCAACACAGTAGAGCATTCAACTGTTGCTGATGCGAGGCGCGTGGGTCGACCTCGCGACGGTCCCTGCGATTGGCTACGCCGATTGGCAATGGTCAAATGGTTTCGTTTACCGTTAACGCAACCGCCCACCTACCGCCTTAGCGGCCCGGCCAGGGAAAGCGAACAGCAGGTTGCAATTTGCATTGTCGGCGGCCTTGGCACCTTTGGCCTCCCGCGGTTCCCTGCCACGCGGCTGACTGGAGATTGTCAACGCGGCCTGCGAATCAATAAAACTGCCAGAAGCCAACACAACAACAAGGAGACGGGACAGCGACAAAGTCGTCGTGGAGGGAAAAGTTTTGCTGACCTTAATTCGATTAATCGATGGGTTCAAACTTCGCGAAAGTTTCGCAAAACAAACTCAAGTTATTTTGAAAGACGTGGAAATCAGCGCAAAAATAAGAAAAAATTTATTATTTTTAGTAAAGTTTCGAAAGAACTTAGAAGCCGTCAATGCTGGCGGTTCCTGCATAATTAAAAGATCAAATCAACAGGTGGGAAAAAAATTATGAGAAAACTTTTAGGGACTTTTTTTTTGTTACTTCGTGGAGGGTAAAGGGATTTTTTAATTTCTTCCAAGGCAACAAAAATTAAAGACTTTAAAGAACATTTCTAAGACTTCTTCTGGGTCTTTTAAGATGCTAAATGAGCTCTCTATCTATAGAGATTCTACCTTTTGGGTACCTATTAGAAAATATAGGCTTTTTTGAACTGAAAGACGATTTCTTCGGATATTCTGTAGGTTTGGAATTATATTCTTTACCTTTACTCTAATGAATAAATAATATCAGCTGTTTTTCCTGCCCAATAATCGAGGGATTTCAAAGATTCTTTAAGTGTCTTTGAGAACTTGTCTTCGTCTTTTGCTATTTCGTAAGCACAGTTCCTTGGCAAGCCGAGAGAAACTTACTGCTTTATTTTGGGAACAGTTTCAAGATAAAGGAAACTTTTTACAGAAGAACGACTGATTGTATTGTGATTTCAAGGGAATTCGGAAGCCTTTAACCTCTTTTAAGCACTTTACTTTGATCTCTCTGTTTTCTAAAATGAATTAAAATTCCTCTCCTTAAAATTAAGCAGTTCCCAAAGCTTTCCAAGTGGGATAGTCAAATTGATAGACTTCTGTATAGAGTAGCTGAAGGAATTTTTGCTCTGCTTCTTTAAGTATTTAAGGGGAATATTTAAGGAATATCGGACTACCTTTCAATAACCGAAATATCCATTAATCTAGCTATAAATTATAGCCAAAAAGTTCGAAGGAAAGTTCGACTGAAAGAGCAACGAATCGAAAGTTTTACTGCCCTGCCGATTGATTCCTTTGATTGGTTCCCAACTTTCCCTCAACTCGAGAGTCTTTCAATCTCTGGTCGATTCCAGGCCGAATACTTTTCTAGCCAAGCCAATCGGATTGATTTCCATAACGAAATCGACAGCCGCCAATCGACGGTTGGCCCACAATGAAAATCGACCGTTGGCCGTCGTCGTCGTCGCCGTCGCCGTCGTTTCAATAACTCGAAACGGGCAATTGACAGTCATTTGTCCGTTCGTTTATGGCAACTGAAAAACGAGTAATTAAGCAAAAATTAACTGGCAACGACGGCGACGGCGGCGGCATAACGAAAATGGCAGCCTCAAGTCGGTTCGTCTGTCCGTCAGTCAGTCATTCATTTTTACTTATGAGAGCGAAATTATTGACAACTGTTGTCGTTGTCGTTGTTGTTGTCGTTGTTGGTGCTACGTGATTTTAATAATAACAATAAAAATCAGCGACAACCGACAACGAAAAATGTAAAAAGTTTTTTGTTGTTGTTTCACGATTCATTTGAGTGCTCAAGTTCGTTTGTTTTTATTGTTGTTCTCGAGTGTTATTGTTGTTGTTGTTGTTTTTAATGGCTAATTGCCTTGTTGGCCATTTGCATAGACGTCTAATGGATTTAGCCGCGCCGCCTTCCCGCCCGTCGTTCGTCATCCCCAACAAATCGCCATCAATTGAATTTGCGTCTGTTTTGTTCGTTTTTCCCCCACCGCCGCGCCAATCGATTCGATTTGATTCATTTTTATGGTCAGTTCGAGAAAATTGCCAACAAACCCAAAATTTGCATTCAATGCATTTTCCTCAAATTGGCAAGGTGTGTGTGTTGGTGTGTGTGGCTGACTTACCGCTCTTCCTTTGGCTGCCTTTGCCCAGCTGACTGGGCCTGCCGGCTGCAGCTGCCGCCGCCTCTCGGGTTTTCTTGGCCACGCACAAATTCAGCGGCTGATCATTCGGCCCCGGCGTGTTGGCCGAGCGGGTGAAATGTTGCTGTTGGTTGTTGTTGGTGGTGTTAGTGTTGTTGGTGTGGTTGATGTCCTCCTCGCTGGCATCGCTGAGGGAGGCGCTGCGCAGCGATCTCTGCTGCTCGGACTGCTCGTGGGCGTATTGCTGCTCGAAGTTGCGCAAAATGCTCTTTGGTGATTTGGCCGGGCAGGGGGCCGTGTGGGCCTCGCCTGCTGCGGAGGGCAGGCTGGCGCTGGCCGCGGCCTTGGCCAAGGCCTGCAGCTCCTGCTGGGGATCCGGCCAGCCCAGTATGTCAGCTATGGAGTGCGGCGTGGGGCGGTTCGGCGGACGGGCATAGACATGAGGATGCCAGCTGACCAAGGTCCTGGCGGCAGGCGTGGCCGAGCGCCGGCCGGACTGCGGCCCGCCGTGTCCTCCGCTGATGCGCGGGGCCTCCAGCTGCTTTTGCAGGAAGGTTGTGGGCGAGCTGCTGGGCTGCGATTGTTGCTGCTGTTGGTTGTTGTCGCGCACGCGCAGCAGGTTGGCCAGCTTCTCCTTGCTGCTGGGGCTGATGCAGTTGGCGGGCACGGCCACGGATGTGGGCGGGATGGACAGCGGACTGCTGTAGACGTATGTGCTGGTGGCCATTTTGTGGTTGTTGTTGTTGTTCAGCAGCTCTGAATGCTGGAGCAGCGGATGTTGCTGCTGTTGCTGGAGTTGCTGGTGTTGGAGATGTTGCTGGTGT
Source organism: Lissocephala sabroskyi (assembly GCA_037075105.1). Classification (NCBI taxonomy): domain Eukaryota; kingdom Metazoa; phylum Arthropoda; class Insecta; order Diptera; family Drosophilidae; genus Lissocephala; species Lissocephala sabroskyi. The sequence goes on along the minus strand of JBAMCP010000612.1, from coordinate 28,973 downwards.
TGTTGCTGTTCTTTGACCAGAATTGCCGCTGCCTGAGCCCCGTAAGCGTGCGCCAGGGCGCCGCTGACCATTTCCGCTGCCACCAACGAGTCACGTTCAGTTTCGGGCATCATTTAGGGCGGCGTCTGCTGTGGGCGTGGTCTGCAAAGAAAGCACGCAAGTCGATTAGTTTACCATTGCGATTGGTCAAGGGGAACGAACGGGTAATGCAATTTGCCAAGTTTCAAAGTCTCAACGCTTCGAGAGCAAACTTCCCCCCCGGCTAATGCAATAAACCAAAAAGCGACAAAAAAGGAAGTCCCCCCCAGTCCCGCAAAAATGTAGTTCAACTTATTTAACCCCCTGCGCTCGGCAGGAAGTCAGGCCGACAGGCAGACGGTGGCAACGTTGCCGGCTGTTGGCCATTTCCTGGCGCACGTTGGTGGCGCGCAACTCGGTTGTGATTTGCATAACAAAATGTTGCACAAGCCAGTTAAGCGGCCGGCCGAGTGGGGCCTGGGGAGCAACAGACGTAACCTCGAAAAAGGATTCGGATTTTATACAAAGCGCCGGCGAGATTGCCAGCGTGTGTGTCTGACTTGGCCCTCAAAATTTATGGCCCACAACATTTGAGTGTGACACAATTTAAACTTAATTTTCAATGCGCTGCCAGGACGAAATCATAACTAACAGAAGGGAAACAGCAGGAGGAACAAATTTGCCGGCAGTTGGCAGTCCGATTGGAACAAAAGTTAGTGGAGTTTTTTCCGAAGATTCAGGGGTTTTTTATTTTTGAGGCTCTGTTTACTGTTTGAGGTTGAATTTTTTAATCAAGTGGAGACTAAAAGTTTCTTAAAAAGAGTTTTTTTTGTTTTTTTTAAATCTCAATTAAATCGCTAAACGGCCAAGTTTGTTTACTTTGAATCAGATTTAAAAGTATCGATTAAAAGTATCGACTGAGTGGCTGAGTTGAGTAGAGTTGCTGCTTTTATTTATTGTTTTGTTTTCTTATTGAGAGTTTTTTTTACAACTAAAAAGTCAACTACCCAATTCATTTTATAATTCTTGAAAATTCTTTAAAAATTAAATTTTTTCATCTTTTTAAAAATATCTCAAATTAATTGCCAAGTTTCTTTACTTCTGCAAGACCTCAAAAGTATCGATACTTTTACACGAAATCATGCAAGAGGCTGAATAGAGTTGCTGCTTTTGTTTTGTTTTCTTATTGAGAATTTCTTCTAAGAACTAAAAAGCCAACTTTCCAACTAATTTTATAATTCTACAAGAATTATAAATTCTATTCTATATTGACTTTAGTCACTGAACTTTTTAGGAGAAATCTTTTATATTTTAAGCCTTTCTTCATTTTTTATTGCCTGCTCTTGTCAGGGATTTTTATGCTGGCCTTGATGGCATTTGTCAGTTTTATTATTTTCACCTTGTTCATTCGCTCAAGTTACCAATTTGCGGGGATAATAAATGGGATTTTCTTTTTGCCAGGACATATAGAAAATGGCGTCGTTAAGTGTCATATTTCATAGCTGACAACTCTAAAAGCAATTTAAATTAATACAAAGTGCAAACTCATTTAAAATACCAAGCACACACTCACGCACACCCGCCACACACACCCGCGCGCTCACACACAATCAAAAAGTGGAAATGTCATTTTCAACGAACCAAACGAACGCTTTTCGCTCGCTTTTCATGACGCTCAATAATGTAATGCGTGCTTAAATATTTTTTATTGCCGTCAACAACGGCAACAGCGACGGCAAATACAGCAAATAAAGGATACGACGACATTTACAGTTATATTCTTGCCTGCCTTCCTCGCCGTCCTTCGGCAAACACTCACTTAGCCGCCCCCACCCATGAATCGTGTTGCCCGCTCTCGCAACATTTCGAGGTTGCCAGCAACATGTTGCCAAGGCCGTTAGAATCACAAGCCAGAGAATAAAAGGGGAAAACAAAACGGCAATAAAACAGCAACGTCAATTCAAGTCAGTTGAGCTTTTCCACCCAAAAAAAAGAAGAAACCGTTATGCGAGAGACTGCCACACGGACACATTCAAGCAGCGGAAGCGAGGCAGGCAAGCGGAAGAAGTTATTTCAATTGCCCTCCCAGGCAACGTGAGGCACGTTCACTGCCCGCGTGTGTGTGTGTGTGTGTGTGTTGGCTACCTGGCACGCTTTTGCTTTTGGGCCCAGCCAGGACTCCACTGCCAGCTGCCAAGAGCACGTGGGTGAGCTTGATGTGGGCCACAAGGACGATAGGAGGATGGGGGCTGCGCGCGCCCATTATGCAGAGGGCGGTTGGCTAATGGCATTTAAGTTTTTGCCTGGACGACCCACACAGACTTTGTGTACATTCCGTTCTTGCCACTGCCGCCGCCATTATTATCCTTGAGGGCGTCTGCCGACTTTTGTCTGTGCGCTTGCTTTTTCTATTTCATTTCATATCATTTTATTGCATTGACAACACATTCCCCGTCCTGCCGTCCGTCTGCCCGTCCGACATGCCACTTATGTGTGGGTGGCAGGCAGAGAGCCTTCGTCCTGGCGGTTGGCATTTTAACAAGCTACTGTCGAATCTTCATCATCAGGACGAGTTGTCCGTTGTCCGTTGCCCGCCGGCTCAGTCCGCAGTCTCTCCGTTTAGTTTGACATTAAACGTGGTTGACTTTCCCCTCTGACCCCCGCCCACGCCCCTTTGGGCGTCCTGCGTTGTTTTTCATTTTTGCTGACTTCTCAGCGAAATTTAATGTGCCATTTTATTCGCCTCTCTCTCTTTCTCGTCCTCTCGCTGTTGTTTATGTCAACCTGGCAGTTTCCAAGTGTAATTCGTCATTCATATTTGCCACGCCCCCCGCGCCCGCTCCCCGCCCTTGGCCGTCCTGCGATCGTCTGTTTCAGCCATTAAACGTGTTTGAGTTGACAGGACGACAGGCTGGCGAGCTACCCCGAAACTCGCTGGTATTTGCCTGGCATTTTTCTGCCTTGTCAACAAATTTGATGCGCGTCCTTTTCGTCCTGTTCTGGCTGCTAATCGTCTGCTTGGGAATTTCGAGAGAGAACATTTTTTTAGAAACATTTCATTGTCGCGTTGGCGGTGGCGGATGCTTAATTGATTTTTACGAGGCGTTAATGAAGCCTCACCCCCACCCCCAACCACGCCCACCCCAGCCCCCGCCCCAGTCACTTATTGTCCTTGGGCGCGCGGGGACGTTGAGAGTTTCCTTGCCAAATTGCTTGAATTTTTGATGAAGTTATGCTCGCTAATTAAATTGACGTGCCACACACACACGCACACCCCAGCACCTCAGTGTGTGTGTGGTAATTTTAATGAATTTACTTTTCGCCCAGCAACAAAGTTTGCCCGACCAAAAATTTCCACCTCGCGGAGCGCACAAAATTCAAGCGAAACTCTTTGATTTACCCTCGTCACTTACCTGGAAATCTCACGGTTTTGTTTGATTTTCTTTTTTAAAGAATATTTTCTTTTTTCACTTTCGAGATACTTAAGTCGAAATTCCCTTAAATATTAAAACTATAAAAATGCCAACTTGTCCAGGCAAATCAAAAATTGAACTAAATGAAAGCGATTGCTTTACAATTTCCAAAAACAAAACTCCACCTCCACACACAAACACAGAGAAGGCGTAACTTTTTTATTTGTGTGGAAAATTCTATCAAATTTTGTTCGGTTGTTTTCCTTAAAAGTTTTCAGGGAATCGCTTGGATTTTATTGTTTATAAGGAGGAAGCATCGGGAAAGGGATAAATTCCAACTAATTGGTTTTAATTATCTATCTAAATTATCTAAACGTTAAGGACAAAATTGACTCAGTGACCTTTAATTGAATATAAGCATAAGGCGGGCGTAGGGATTATCAGTAGGTCCTTTTGGGAGATGGGGAAGGTCCACAAATATTACCAGGCATTTTAGGCGGTCTGCCAAATGCTGAGGCAGTTCTATTTATTTATTTTTATATTGACAGCTTTATATTTTATTTATTATATGCGACTCATGTCATTTTGGGGATGAGCAAGGACTTCCAGGGGAGAAAGTTCTGCCGCTGGCAAATAACCTTCAAGCCCACACACACAAATAGATAGATTTATCCGCCCCCCTGCGTATCCTTGCCTGTCGCTTGGATATCCTTGTCTGTCTGGGTTTGTTATTGTCAAGTCAGCATATAAAACAGTCCCACAAACCCAGTCGACTCTGAGGGTCCTTTTTGAGTGGCTCGAAGGTGGTTGGAAAATAAGGGAAGCTTTTCCTCGCAGAGACGATTTAAACGGAAATCGTTATATAAATCAAAGACAGATTATAAATGCTGCGCAGTTTTTCCCTGCCCCCTCACATTTTTTGGTGGCGTAAACTGAAATTGAAATCCTTTAACGACCAAAGGGTCATCCAATTTTTGGGAGACCAACTGTTGAGTGGCCTTAAAGATAAGCAGGATCGCCTCCTGGCGCGTTGCCTGGGCCAATTTGCACGCTCATTAGGACGCAGAACTCTGAAAATGTCAGTTAATTATCTGGGAATTTATATTGCCAGCTGCCTCCTGTGCGTGTGTGTGGGCGGCCGGAAGCAGCAAGAAGCTGATTTCCGCCGCCCAAGTTTCCTGTCATATTTTCTTTTCATTGAGTTGCCGCATTGATTTTCCCTGAGGCCGAGAGACTTTAAATTTCCCTCAGAGCCGGCGGGGCTGTTTGTCATGGCTTATTTCACTTGAACTTTGCCCGGCAGCTGGGCACTTGGGTGGGCAAAGTTTTCTTCGTTTTTCAAGCTTCGCTTTTTTATTTCAGGGCAGCCATTAGCAAGGGTGGGGGGAGCGGGGGGTGGTTGGAGGTCGTTTTGGGGGTCACGCAATTAACTCGAGTCTTGAGCGTTTTCCACGTCGTTGTCGCCGTGATTGATGATCTTTTAAGTGACCAACAACAAAGAATCGGCTAATTCGGTCGCGCCACCAGGTGGCAGGGAAATTGCAGCCGCCTGACCTTTAACCCTAATTGGGTTTTAAATGCGTCGATTGTGTCTGTGGATTTTGTGGGATTCTGTCGCTCTTAATTACAAAATCAATGCAATATTTTGTTGGCGTTTTATTTGTGGAAATTAATGCATTATTCATGGAAATATAAATTATTTATTATGTGTAGTTGCGCTACTGACCCCGTCAATCAGTCAGTCCATCAATCATTCGAGTGCATTAAAAATACAAAAAACTCTGAAAACATTGAAAATTTCGATGAAATAATTTTTCAAAGTTTTCTTTCTTTTTTTGTTTGGCTGGTCAGACTATTTGTCAATTTTATCATCTGGGGGAAGAGAGTGGGACTTAAAAAACACTTATTTTTAATCAGGAAGCGGGAGTATTTAAATTTATTTATTTTGCTTAAAGAATTTAATTAATTGACTTAAATCGGAGCTGCCCAGTCGCCCATTCGATTGGTCAGCTGAGCCTCAGAGTTGCTTTAAGAAACCTTTCGATAAATTGTTCGACTATCAGTCCCTTGACGACCTCAACCCTGCCAATTTGATTATCCGACCTCTCACCGCCTCAACCCTGGCAACTGCCAAGCTTATCGATAAGTAGCTCATCTATCGGTTCCCTCCAGCGCCTCGGCTCTGCCAACTTGATTATCGGGGCTTTTAGCGCCTCAACCCTGGCAACGGCCAAGCTTATCGATCGCAGCTTCTCAGCTGTGCAGCTGCCGTGGCCTCTCGTCGAGGCAGCTGTGGGCGGATTGTAAAATGCGAAATCTGTTGGCAATGCGTGCAGCCTGGCGAGTGAAATATGAGTCAATTATACTTCCGTACGCATAAATTAATGATTAATTGCAAAATAAATTGACTTGCGTCACTTAATTACGCTGCTGGCTGGCGTGCGCGAGAGAGCGTGTGCGCCCATCCCCACCCCCCCACCAGCCACCCCGCCTGACAGCCTGTCAACACACACACACACACTTATACACTTGCGACAATTTCTCTGCTGTTGACATTCAGAGTCAAACATGCTTAATTAATGCCAACGACGACGACGCTCATCATCGCCCAGCAGCGGCGGCCCAGGCAACAACAATGCACTGGCAACATTAACGGCAAACGCTCTGCCAAAAATAAACACTGGAAGGCAACGCCATAATGCGCTGGCCAGGCCTTCGCCAATCCGGCAACTCCGCCGGCCGCCAGCATTCGCCCTTTTTGCTCATTTTTATTGCGTTGGCCGGCGCTGCTTCCTTGAGTTCGGCAGGGCGACGCTGTGACGTCGGCTTTGTTGGCAGGCCCTCAGCTTTCATAATTAAGCACGTTCAGTGCCGGGCAGACTGGCAGGCGGGCGGATTTTTGGTTGGATGGCAACGTCGGCAGCGGCGGCGTCACAGTGGGTGGAAATTGATGGATTGATTGAACTTGTGACCCATTAAGAAGGCAATAAAATTGGATTAAGCATGAACACACCGAATAACGGTAACACTGTGCTCATAATCTAGTAAATCCCATAGACAATTCGTTTCCGATAATGGGATTTGTTTATGGCTCCACAGTGGCATCGATAAGCGATACTTTCCAGCCTACCTTAGATTCTTATTGGTATCGATACTTTAACCGATACTTTCCTGCCTGTTAATCACGTTCACCTTTCCATCGTCTCTTTTTCTGTTTAACTCAACTCTGCTGTTTATTTCTTTCCTTCTTTCCCTTCTTAAGACCCACCGGCTTTGCCCTTAACCCTTTTTTGCCGTTCAAGTGCAGAAATCAATAAACAGCAAAAAAAGGAAAAGACGGAAAAAAAAGAGAAAGGCAAAATTATACAAAATGGCATTCGCGCCGTTTCAATTGATCCGCTTTCGAACTTCCTCTCCATCCTGCCACTCCTGCCCCCCCTCCTCCGTCAATTAAGAAGCACAGACTCCGGCACAGCAATTAACGTTGAATTGATACGCACAAAATCGCGAGCGATGAACTTGCCGGGCTGGAAAAATGACGACGCAGGGAGCAGCCGGGGATGCTGGGCGGCCGACTTAAGAGGCGGCATTAAGACGTAATTAAAACAACGCCCAGACAGACAGACAGGCTGGCGGGAACCCCCCGAAAACCCTTTTGGCTTGGGGGCAGCCTGGCGGCGGCAAAAAATACAGCGAAGCGAGTCAAAAGATTATTTGTATTTAATTTCAAGTGCCAGGGCAGCCAGTCAGGCAGGCAGGATCCGCAGACAGCCAACTGGGACAATTTTACTTTTCGCCGGCTGCTCCTTGCGTACGTAAAACTCAATTATAATTAAGCATTTAAGTGGAAGTAAGCGAAGCGCTGGAGCAAATCAAGCGACCGCCGAAGGTCCTGCCGCCCGTCCGTGGCCATGGCGACAATGCCGAGAGTCCTTACTCGATGCCGACATCCCTAATTGCTAAGCGCCACTCGAGTTTTGCGGAGTTACATGGCTGATGGGAAATGAGTATCCTGGCCATTTAATTACCGCTATATATAATTTTTTTTTTATTGAAAGCCTGGAAAGTTGCCCTGCCAACAGATTAATTGTAAGGTTATTAAATTTTTCGGCTGCCCAGCTGCTCAGCTGCCCAACTGTCCGGGCCTGACAAACGTTCAAATGAACGAAGAGCCGGCCAAGTGGCCGGACCGAAGGTCCCCCAATTTAAAAGCCTTAACGAGCCAGCAGCCAACCGAACCAGGCAGCATCCTGCGAGGGGTCAGTGCTCAAGTGCCTGTTGTTGGGCACGAGGACAATGGCAAGTTGCAAAAACAACTTCGGCAAACTTGCGAAAGAAATGAAAGTATCTCAATTAACGACGATGATGCTGATGATGGCGGCGCCGGCAAGGACGAGGCTGTCCTTAGAACACAACTAGCTTTTCTAGCTCTCCTTGTTCTGCCGATTTGCCAGGCCAAATGTTGCCTGAAAATAAGCCAGTCTGAAGGACTCGAAAGGCAGCTGGGGGGTGGGTGGCGAATTTCCACTCCAGGCAGAGAAACTAACTGAAATGTCTTCTTCTTTGTTTCTTGCAGGGCTGCTGGGATCGTGTCTATATGTTTATCGGTGCATCTGTCTGTCTGCCCGGAGATTAGTCCAAAATTATGGAACGCGATTTATGGGTTTTTTTTTTTAAATTTTTTTTGAGTGTATAAAATCGAATAAATCGGTTCCAAAAACAGCAAAACTAAAGAACTAAAAAACTAAGGATTACAAAAAACAACAACAATAATAGCAGGATAAAGAAAGGTAAGTGCTATTAAATATGAATTTTACTGAATACAACAGGAGACTGGAAAGCTCTTAGTAGTCCAGAAAGTAAAGCCCTTTTCCACAAATTCTTCAAAGTCCCTGAGATCTTTAATCTTGAACAAATGCAATCCCGAAATTCTATCCTTTTTAGTCAGCATATTATAAGATTTTTACAAGGATTCAAAGGCTCTTAATAGTCCAGAAGGAAGTGTCTTTTTCCCAAAGTTATTCAAAGTCCCTGAGATCTTTAATCCTAGACATCTTTAATTTCGAATCCTATCCTTTTTAGTCAGCATATTATGAGATTCTAACAAGGACTAAAAGCGCTTTATAAATCTAAAAAGAAAAGCTTTTTTCCAAAAGTTATTCAAAGTCCCTGAGATCTTTGATCCTTGACATCTTCAATCTTGAAAACTCTCCTGTTTATGAGATTTTCAAAGAGCCCTTTAGATATATATTTGGGTTTCTGTAGAGTCCGCCTTTTGCCTCCTGCAATTCCTTTTTGGAATATTAATTCGACTTGATTTTGCTTTTGGGGAAATGAAGCTGATTAAATGTC
>JBAMCP010000612.1:0-17898 GCA_037075105.1 Lissocephala sabroskyi | reverse complement strand
TCCCGTTTATTAAAATTGAAGTTTAATTAAACAATTCATTTTCAATGAACTGTAAATGCAGCTGGACGCACACACAGAATCGCCAGCGCATTTGCTACCGTTATTCCCCGATGCCTGACGCCATTTTTGTTGTTCTTTTGGGCAAATTGAAATGGCAAGCGAATCCAGCGGGGAAGGTTGAATTTCTCGTAATATTTTGGGGTTGTATTTGTTTTTTATATAAAATTTGATGATAAATCTTTAATCTCTTTAGGAGGATCTAAAATAAAAGACGCTCCTGAATATCATAACGATATTGGACTTAAAGTTCTCTTTGAGGTTCTTAACTTTCCTAAGAGCTATTCATAAATATCTCTAATTGGTTCCGTCAATTAACTCGTAGTTGTCAGTATTCTGTTTTTTCGGAGGCCCAAAGCGCATTTGCTCCCGTTATTTCCCGACGCTTGACGCCATTTTTTGTTGTTCTTCAGCAAATTGAAATGATAAGCAAATCAGACGGGGAAGGTTGAATTTCTCTTACTATTTTAGGGTTGTATCTATTTTTTTATAGAAATCTATAAACTATAATCTCTTCGGGACAGTCTCCTGGGTTTTTAATTTCTCTTTCTTCTTAACTTCCCTACGATTTATTCAAAATATCTCCAATTTATTTGCTTAATTAACTCGCCTATAAAAAATAGTTTAGTTTTCTGGTTTCCGTTTTTGTTCTAAATTTTAAAAAGTTTTTTTTTCTGCTCCCTCATTTAATTTTCGGAAACCTTTAAAATGTTTTTTTTTCTGCTCTTCGTTTGCCATTAAAAGTTCATTTGCTTTATTGACTGCAGTTTTTTTGTGTCCCTCTTTTTGGTTCGGTCTTTTATCTTCGTTTGCTCTGCCGACACTCACATTCATGTGGTAAATTTGCCTTTCATTTGATCCGTTGCCCCGGCTACCGTCCACCGCCCCCGCCAATTGGCCATTTCGAGATGGCCCACTAAATTCATCAAACAGAAATTTGTTGCTATGAAAAGACGAACGGACGGATGAACGGGGGAAAGGAAAATAAACAAATGATTGGGGAATCGTTTGTAAAAATTTAGTTGAAAATTCTTTTATGCAAATTTCTTTCGGTCTGTAAACAATCACGAATTTTTATCAGCCTTTCAATTAAACACGCAAGCAAAAATAACAAAACCACAGAAATTTAAACTCAAATTGATGGAGTGTCCTTAGGCACTGCCCACTTCGGCGGGGATCTCCTCGTGCAAAGCCAGTTGATCGTAGAGTTCGGTGAGCTTGCCCGTGTCCGGCACTAAAGTCCTGGCGCGTTCGTAGCGCTCCTCCCAGCAGCCGGGGTACTCGCGGGCCAGGATCTGCAGACTGTTGATCGAGGCAGCCTTCAACTCGCGCTCAGGACTCTCGGCATGCAGCAGGAACAAATCCATGGCGCGCATCACGAAATCCTCCCAAACTTCCCGCTCCCGCTGCATTTGCTTCTCATCATCGCTCACCGAAAATGTGGGCCGCATTTTGCCCACAGCAGCGGCCGCCATCAGCCGTATGCCCGTCGAAGGATCGTCCATGCGCTGGAGCGTGGCATAGGCCAGCGGCTTGATCAGCTCCACCGACAGGTTCCGGAAGTAGCTCACAGCCTTGACGGCATAGTGACGGGTGGTCACATTCCGGTCCTCCAGCAGGCTGGGCATTTGCTTGGTCAGCGAGGCCAGCACAGCCTCGGCCTGGCCCTGGGATCCCTGGGCCAAGGCGCACAGCGTGGCCATGGCCAGGGAACGCATGGCCTCGGCGCTGGAGCCGGCCTGCCACACCAAATAAGGCTCCACCAGGCGCTCCACAAACAGCTTCAGGCTCTCGCGACTCTGATCAAAGGCCACAGTGTCCGACCAGTGGAGGGCGGCCAGGGAGAGGCTGCTGAAGATGCGCACCTGGGCGCTGTCGGAGCAGTGGGCGAAGACCACTTGGACTTTGTCAATGAGGGCCGAGAGGTAGGGGCTGCGTAGGCGGCCGAGGTTGATGAGCCCGTCCAAGAGCATCACCGGCTCGGCATTGTCGTCTAGGAGGGCATCCAGGTTCTGGACATCCTGCAGGGCCAGGCCGAAGTATTTCTCATGCAGGGCCTCTTCCGTGGTGTCCTGGGCCTCGGCCAGGCCGGCCAGCAGCTTCTGGCCCCGCTCAATGTCTGTATTAAAACCGCCGGACAGCGAGCGGCTCAAGGCCATCACCTTGATGGCCACCAGGTAGAGGTGCTCATAGAGCTGCTCCAGTTCCTCGTCGTTGGCTGTGACCTCCTCCGATTTGGCCAGCAAAGTGTCCAGCATTTTCAGCAGATAAGTCTGGAAACTCGGCTTGATGGAGTGCGAGAAGTCCGAGCCACGCAGCATCTTGCCCAGCCGGAGTAAATGCTCCATAGTGCCGCCAGACGAGGCCGAGAACATGTAGTAGAAACATTTCAAAAAGGACTCCCGGGCATTGCGCTCCAGGCCATCAAATCCATGGTCAATCCAGGCCTCATAGCAGAGCAGGCGGCCCATCAGATCGGCCACCTTGGCGGCCTCGGCAGCCACCGCAGGCTCGGAGTCATTGCAGGCCCGCGACAGGTCGGGGTAAACCTCGAAGAACTTGGCCGTCATGGCGGCCTCGGCATGCAGGACGAACTGGTAGAGCAGCTTGAGCGAATGCAGCCGCACATTGTCCTTCCAATCCTGAGTCTCGCGGCTGATCAGCTGCAGCAACCGCAGGCTGCGCTGGACGAGGCCCCGGCAGCCTATGGTAGGCCGCCGGACGTTTTCGGGATAATTTTCCGAGGGCAAATCGGAGATCTCCTGCTTGCTAAGCTCCGCCTCGTTCTCGTCGAAGTACAGCTTGCCCGCCCGGACCCACAGCGGGCGTATGTAGTCCACCACCTCCGGGGATTCGTCCTTGAGACAGCAAAGCACCAGCGGCAGAATCCTCTCGAAATACGAGTACCGATCGTAGAGCTCCATGACCAGGAGAATGCCCATTTCCCCGCACTCCCTGCGCACCAGCGGCATTGAGTCCATTAGCAGCGGCGACACCTCCTGGATCAGCCGCTTCAGCCCCTCGCCGCTGGCGTCAATGTGCAAGGCCACGCGGGCCAAAGCCGCCACAGCCGCAATCCGGGCCGGGGCATGCTTGTGGTTCAGCATGGAGTAGAGAGCCACCGCCAGCTCCTCGGCGTAAGGACGCAGCTCAAACTGGACCGCAGCGCGGGCAAAGTCCACCAGCGTGGAGCAGGCCTCCTTCTGGACGGCCGGGTAGGCATCGCGTATGGATTTGATCAGGACCCGGATGAGCTGGGCATGGCTGTCGCGAAAAGCCTCCACGCTGCCGAAGGCGGCGTATTTGCCCACCAGCAAGTGGAGCTGCTTAATGTAAAGCAAGCGAATCTCCTCGCTGGGTTCTATGGTCTCCGACTGGCCCATGCGCTCGGTGAGGGTGGCCAGGACATTGAGCAGATGGAAGTCCGTGGGCGGCAGGCGTTCGAGGAAGCCATTGACCACCCCGATGGCCTCGCTGCGGACGCATTCAAAGCGATCCGAATAGCATTTGAGGAGATGCAAGTAAAGTTCATCGAAGCCCGCGGCCAGGACATCGGCGCTGACCTTGGCGGCTGCGCAGGCGGCGCGCAGGTCGATGAGTGTCTGAGTTTTGAGGCGACGATCGGGGGAGCTCAAATGCTCGCAGATTTCTGTATTTATTTCCATTGTAGATTAAATTCACTTCAGAAAATAATTCTCACTCTCGTCTGCCGTCGGCGGCTGCGAACGAAACGAAACGAATTTTTCAGACTCGAGCGAGAAACAAAAAAGCGATTTTAAATGCTTCGGTTGCTTAGGCAACCTAACAAATTTGTTTATTTGCCTTCAATAAACCGAATTTCTAACATTTTCCACGCGTTTCTTGCACCAAACTGAGCCGGCGATCAGCTGTTCGGCCCAGCAGCTGTTTTTGGCAGTGTTGGAAAACGGCAACTTAAGCGCGTAATTCGAATTTCTTTTTTTTTTTGTGTCTTTTTGTTAATTTTCCGTTTAAATTCGTCACGTTTATGAGGCGTCGGGTGCGCCTCTTATCTTTTATCTAATTTCAGTGTCGTTTTTGCTTATCGCGGGCCAACAATAGATTGATTGCCTGTCCCCCCGTAGCAGGCAACGAGGGCGGGTAATTTGAAAATCTGATAAAAAAATCAAATAACACTTCCAAATGTCATTTCATCATTCATGCGCGCTTCGGTTATTAAAGTCGGTTAAATTGGGTGTGCCGGGCTAAAATTAGCCAGGAATATCCAAGATTAATAATTTTTTAATGCCCGCCTAATGATGGGCAGCTGATTGGGCCTCGAAATCCCCATTTATAGGGCCAAGCACCAAAGGCAAAATGGGCCATGGGGCTTATGCGATTTCCATTTTTATTTTAGTTTTTTACCTGCCAGTCAAATGTTTTTTGCCGGCCGTTTTTTGTCATTTTTATTGGGGGAGCCGCCGCCGCCGGCACTTTGACTGCAATCGTTACACACACACGCACACTCAGTTGGCATTTATAACTTTTGTGTTGCCAATTTCATACCTTTTTCTGGTGTCCCCCCCACCCCTCGCTCTCTGCGCTCTCTTTTGCTCTCTTTCGGTTTTTATTGTGGCCGAGTTGACGGGCAGTGGCAGCGACAGCGACAGCGGCGCACGCTCCAAAGCAATTAAGCGCATGAATCAGGTTCGCATTCGGACGGACAGGCCCCCCCACCCCCATCGACCCAGGCTTGCAGTGCACTCACACACACACGCAGAGGGTCCGCGGTACAATAAACTTAATTGATATGAAATGAAGTCATTTGGTAAAATCACTGGGAGAGTAATGGAGCGCGCTTATTCAATTTGATTTGATGGCCGGCCGCAAAAAACATTTCTGCATTTCTGTCTCTATTTTTTTGGGTGGCATATGGACGGGGAGGGTTGTCCGGGCTTCAATTAAAATTACATTTACCAACACAGGCGGGCGAACAGTGAGCAGAAATTGGAATTTGGTATCGATAAACATTCGCGCATTGCGGTCAAGACCGGAAGCCGTTTGGCCGGAGTGAAACCGGTTTGTGATAAATGTTTATAGTATTTCTAATTATTAATTATATTGGTGCGATAGTCAAAGCGGTTAAGTGGCCGCTAAGATTTTCAGACAGTTAACTCAAACCAGCCAATTCAGTTTTGCTCCACTTTGTCCGGCAGCGCTGGTTCGATGGATTTAAATGGACTTGTTACAACTGGCGAAATGCAAATTTGCCAATTGATTGAATTGCAAAGGCAACGCAACGCAGCGACGGCGACCGCTCTCCGGGGCCGCTAATTAGTTTCATTTTTCAAACGGGCTGGGCGGCTGGCTGGGTGACGGGCCAAATGACAGACGGGCCGACTGAATGGCGGACTGCCTGCCTGCTCGCCTGATTGAGTGCGTGTGCGCGAGTGTTTGTCGATTTCTCGGAACTCATTTGTGATTAGAAATGCCGGCCAGAGCGACCGGCAGATTTGCCGCCACAGCAAAGTGCACTCACTGGCAGTGCCGGTTCCGTTGTTGGTCTGAGAGTCTCCTGCCTGCCGCTGCCATAAGTAGTTGTTGGCATTTCATATTAATGTGCTCCGTTTAATTGCGTGACTCATCAGCCTGCCCCCGGCTCGTCGTCGGCGGGGCTTGTTTGTTTTGCATTTCATTTAGCGGCCCGGACGGTCGACTCGACTTGTTTGCTGCTCTGCTTGTGCGCTGATATGGGCGCTTTCTTTGGAGTCGCGCTGGCTCTTTTTGGCTTGCCGCCGCGCCGGTTCCGCCGACTAACATACACGGCAATTGGCAACGACAGCAGGCTAATTGGCTGCTAGTGGTGGTGGCAGCGGAAGGGCGAAGTCGTTTATAGCTACAAATTAGTTTTCAAATGGAAGTGGCCTGGTTTCTTGAACCCCTTGAACTGCCGATCGATGAGTTGAAAGATCACATAAGCACCAAAATGAATAAAACGATTTATTCGTTTATTTATCGATATCTGAGGTCGGCAATGCAACGCTGCCCTTTGCGCTCTCTCTTAATGACATCTGTTTTCTTTCTCTCTCTCTCTCTCTCCGGCGCCCTCTTTTAGCATAATTGCTGGCCGTCTTGAGTGAGCGAGATGGCCTGGGACATCTGCAAATTATTTGCTCGTTCTTGCTCTTTCTGGCATTTTTCTGTCAACGGCTCTTGCGCTAATTTACTGGCAACCCCCTCACCCACACCCACAGCTCAACGCCAGTTATTTCTTATTTCCGTGCTTCTCTCCCCCTCCCCCCGCATAACTTCTCGTCGAGCAATTTAAAAGCCTCGCTGGCTTGTTGTTGTTTTCTGCTCTGAGTTTCTCGTTTTAATTTCACATTTTTTTTGCAGTCTCACTGGGCGGCGGTTGTTGGTGTTTTTTTATTATATTTTTAAACACATGCTTTTGATTTGTTTTTATTTATTTGCTTTATTAGCTTAAATTACTCGGCCACCGGTTCCGAAGTGAATGAGTTGCCAGCGGGGCTGGGGGTGGGGGTGGGTGACTGGCGGGTAATTCAAGACGCAAATGTTTTAGATTTTTGCATTTTGCGTAATCTTTTCAAATGACAGCCGGCCCGGGCCCGGGGATCTATAGCAACAATTTAATTAATTACAGAACGTAATGTGAACCAGTTTAACGATAAATAAATAGCAAACATTTTTCCATTTGCCGCCAGCCAGCGACGAATCAAAATGCCATTTAATTATGCAAAAAACAAACACACGCACAAATCGCTTAGACAATGATAATTACCACAGACATCAATATGTGTGTGTGGGCAACCCAAATAACCAAGCTTGCCAGAGTGCGAGCGGGACAGCGTGTCGATTGACGGATGGCAACTCGCAGCTTGATAGTTCCAGGCCAGGTGTAATTGACTGTTATCTATCGAAGTGAGTTCTCGGTCTGGCATCATCGGCCCTGTCATCGTCATCAACGCCGCCATCTACGTGTGTAGTTTCTATCGGCGCCGACACGTCAGCCGCCCTGCCCCCTGCGCCGGCTGATTGCTGACAAAGACTTGGGGTGTGGAATTATCGACAATTGTATCTCTGGCCGTTTGGTGTGTGTTCATTGATAACTTTTCGTTTACAGTTGCTGTGAAATTATTCGCGTTTTAGTTACCCGATATGTTGATATGCCCGCCTTTCCCAATTTATTGTTTACTTTCGAAATATTTGAGTTAAAAAGTTTTGAGTTTCCGATTTCCAGCTGCCGCCAGATGACTGCCGTCGTCGTTGTCTTGTCGTTGTGTGTGTGTGTGTGTTTCGAATTGCTGACACCGCTTGCGCGCGCTTGTGTGTGTGTGTGAGTAAGCGGCGACGCGTTAAGCAATTTTCACCCAGTCATCAGCAGAGGAGAGCAGGCAACAATTGCCTGTCTCGGCAAAATCGGGCAGTATCATCATGTAATTGAAATTAATTATATGTCAATACAAATTGGCAGCGGGCAGGTGGCAGGGTGAGGCGGGGAGTACAGTGATAACCGCAAGAGAATGAAAATGTCGGTGAAAGGAAATTTTGAACGGTAAACATGTTTTTGTTTTGCATTTTCCAACTAATTAATGACTTAACTTTTCAACCCCCCGGATCAGATCACAATCGTAGTTTATTTTATGGAATTTCTACGAATTGTTAATCAATTTTATTCGAAAAAGGTGAAAAGTTCAGCCACGTGGCTCGATAATTGCCAATTGACTTATCGGAATTGGTTTTTAATAAGCCAACAGAATCGATAACAGCGATAAAGGAAACGATAAACATTCGTGGCGCTTACCTAATTCGCTGTTGATTCTCCTTGTTCATATATCCAAATGGTCATCGAAATGCAAACGCAGCCAAACAATACCAAATCCAATTAAATGTTGAGCTTTTATTGTTTATTTATAGCCGCTGCCGCCTGTGCCGGCGGTTCGCTTGGTCTTTGGCTTAGTTGGCAAAAGGTCACGTTTAGTGGTTGCTCGTTGCTGTTGTTGTTGTTGTTGTTGTAACTGTTGCAATTGCTTTAATGCATATGCCTTGTTTGCACACACACACACACACACACACGCGGGCGCGCACACGAACTGAGCGACTGAGGCGGCACTCGCGCACCTCGGGGAATTTTTTTTTTCACTTTTCTTATTGTTGTTGTTGGGTTTTCTTTGCGTTTCTTAATGTTTCACACGCCAACGTGTTTGTTGTTGGGCCGTTTTAATTGCCTGGGGCGGCGGCTCTTCAGTGTGGGCCGACGGCCGCTGCGGTTGTCTTGTTATCGGAATCGCAGCCTGTCCGTTTGTCCGGCCCTTGTTGTTGTTGCTGTTGATTATAATCCTTAATTAGTCTAACGAGTTGCAAATTAATCCACTTTGCTTAATTAAATTGCCGCGCATAACAAAGGCGACAAAGTAGAAAAATGTAACTGCCGGTCATTATAATTAATCCCAAGAAGAAATACGGGGAGGCCTTCCAATCAAAAATACCCCCGCCCAAAAAAAAAAAAGCGCACAACAAAATGTGAAATGCGAAATAAAGTGAAATGTAATTAATTCATTAGCCAAATAAGCCCCAACGGCCAATCTCGACGGGCAGCCGAAGTACAGTCAACCCAGTTGACAATTATCGATTATTTTTTTACCCAATTGACATTAATGCATTTGCCTCTTTGTTGTCGTCGTTGTTTGTGTTGCACAATGAATACGAAATTTGTATTTTAATTTTTAATTATTTTTAAATGTGTTCTGGTTTCATAATTGGCAACTGCTTGTACAATAGTTGTGAGTGTCTGTCTGTCCGCTTGTCCGTACAGCCGATTGCATTATGTTTTTGATTTAATTAAATGTTTTTCGTTATTTCTCTTCCGTGTGGCAAAAAAAGAGAAAAAAAATGTAGTTTTAATTCAATTTCTTTTTTATAATTAAATAGATTTCTTTTTTTGTTGGCCACAAATTTAATTGCCAAATTGGCTTAAAAATTCTGCTGCAAATTAAAAGCCACAGGATAATTCGGCCTAAGAAGCCAAAACGGGGGAAAATTGCTTTGCTCTGTTTAATTGAATGATGGGCCGATTATTTCCCACTCGTTTCAATCGGATTCCGATAAAGTGCCGTTATTTTATGCTTTGTGTTTGCTCATCAAGGCCATAAATCAAAAAGCGGAATTAGTTTATTGGCCAGCAGCTCAAAGAAACAGGAAATTGGCCGGGATTAAATGGTTTCTTTAATCTTTCTTTTAAGTACAGTTGAGCACAAATTTATCGGTTCTTGTTTTCATTATTTTAAAGGAAGTTTTAGAAGTCCTTTAAATTCCCAAAAACCCTTCGCCTGCTAGAGAACTTCTGGTCAGATTTTCTGCCTGCGCCTTTTCGATAGGTTTCGTTGATGAGTTCGGCAGAAATCGATGATTCGTTTCATGTGAAATTCGATATTTCGGGTAATGAGAAATCAGGGGTTAATTGAGTTTCCTTTTTCGTAAGTATGGATAATTAATGGAGTTTTAATTTAGCCGCCTTATAATTAAATTTGTTGTGTATTTTCGATACGAAAAAAATAATTTAATTACGGCAACGACTTTTGGCTTTAATTCTGTTCGGATGTTTTGTAGGCCGGCAAATCAGCCAAAAGTTCCGGCCACACACACACACACACTCGCACACACACGTGGCTCATTTGTTGTGGCCATTTTGGCGTTGAGGTGAATTCAGTTTATTTAATTGTTTTTAACTTTTATTGGCATTGTGCACGTTTCGGCAATTAAAAATTTTCGAAAAGCCGAGCGAAAGGCCATTTGACATTTGTACGTTTTTCTCGCATTTTTTATTTCTGTTTGTTTTATTATAAAGTTATTTTTAAGTTATTATTAATGCCCTCGCCCATTTATGGAGCTGCAGGCCATTAATCCTCCCGTCCCCCACCTCCTGGCTGGGCAATCAAACGGTAATTTATCTGGGGGTGGGGGTGGTTCTTTTTTTATGGACGAGAGAAGTGAATTTAATTGAGCAATTGTAGTGATTTTGGCTTGTTTACTCTCCAAACACTTGGACAGTTGGGCACTCGGACACAACCACACGAATGAATCAATTAATGGTAGGGGGAGGGGTGGGGGGTGGCCCACACTGCGGCTGCGTAACGTGCACCCGACACTTTGGCATATGACAAATTGGCCGCACACACACTTGCACACTTGGACACTCGCACACTTGCATAGGGAAATAAACAAACAAATAGACAAAAAATGCCAACACCATTGAGTTTGCGTCAACAACAATCCGAGACGTCGGCGGGCAGTTTTTGAAAAAGTATCTCAAAGACACACAGACCAGCCCACTGACCCGGCAGCAATTAGCGACAAAGTGTTGTTGCTGGTTGTTGTTGTTGTTGGCGGTGGTGATGATGGGTCGGTCTGTCAATGATGAGGCCCGATAATTGCCAGCGTTGGCTTGCCTTATAAATTTCCGAGCCGATTACCAACAGCGCCGACAGCGGCGGCCGCAGCAACAATAAAGCAAAAATTTTCAAGTTGTTGGCGTGAAAGCGTCGCCGTTGCTGTCGCCCAAAAATAAACAAATTAATGAAAATTCCAAAGTCATAAACGAGCCCCACAAAAAAATATGTGTGTGTGTGTGCGTGTGTGAGTGTTTATAATATAAAAGAAACCAAAGAGGCGGACAGAGATACAAATTGTTGCTGGTGGCTTGTTGTTGGTGGTGCTAATGTTGCTGTTGTTGTTGCCGGCAGTGTGCGATTGTTTGCTTGATGAGCCGCTTATGCGCTAATTTTTTGGTGGCATGGCCAAGTCGCCACAAGAAATCGCCTGGCCGACAGCAACAACAGCAGCAACAACAGCAGCAACAACAGCAGCAACAACAACCGCAGCAACAACCGCCAAATGCTAATTAGTTTCATGTGTGACTAATGGACACAAAAGCGGCACACACTCACACACACACGCACACACACCGGCTGACTTAAATTGACTGGGGGGCAGTTGTTGTTGTTGTTGTTGCCGCACAAATAACACACTTAATTAAAATAGTACACTGAGTGACTGGCCGGCTCACTTTCTGTTTATGCGTCTGTCCGTCTGTCTTGTGGGTTTGGCCCAGACCTGGGCCATTTCTATATCTGTCTATCCACTTATGCCTCTCATTATTATTACATTTATAATAAGCCAACGACAACGACGACGCTGGTTGCCGACGGACGCCAACGCGCGCGTAAATTGAAATTGACTTTGATTGCCGATGGGGGGCGGGGGGCGGTGGTTACCCCGAAGAAGGTACGAGACGAGCGACGGCGCGCGGCTCGCGTGGCAAGGCAAAGGCAACCTGATGTTGCCGGCGCGATAGCAATTTCAGTTAAATGGTCTCAACAATCCGATACTGAAACCGTTCGCGACCGATTCTGAACGACTTCTGAGTATGAGAGAATAACGACCAGCGACGGCCGCTGCCGAGTGCGAGACGACGACGGCGGCAGCAGCAGCAACAACGACGACGAGCAATGTTGCTGGCGGTGAGTCTTCTGGCCGTCGTCGTTGTGTGAGTGGCGTGCAACTATTTAACGACGACTGAATGTGGCAATTATGTATCTAGATACATTTTGCCCAAACTCTGCTTGTTGACGGCGCTCTCGATTCGTGGGGGTTGCTCTGCTCGCCATCATCAAACATATTACTATAATTACAATTATAAGGGTGATGGGGGCCTTCTCTCTCTCTCTCACACACACACAATCACAATCGGCTGGGCAATAAAACAGCAATTTTCCCCCCCTCGCGCTTAATTGTATCGCTTTGGTGAACTCATAAATTCTGCTGGCCCGCGGCAACATTCGGGATGTTGCGGCAGCAATGTTGCTGGCAACATTTGAGCCGGAGTAAATCTGCCTTAAATTCTCTATAATTGAGTTATATGTACTTTAAAATGCCGCCAGGCGCCCCCCGGGCGAGTTTGGCGCTAATTAATTCCAAGCCACTGGCTCGGTTTCTTTTTCTTTTTAATTGTTTGCTAAACGTTCGCTCCTCTCGCTCTCAATCTCAATTTGAATCTGAGTCTGAATCTGTGTGGATGGTTGGGATTTATTATTTGATTAATTATGGCGATTCCAGCATAAAAACTGCTCGCTTGGGGGTTTTTCTAATTTTGTTGTTGCCTGGAAATTCGTTAATGGTTGGCAATCGCGTTGGGTGTATAATTTCATTTCCTGGAAAGCTGTTTCGCAATTCTTGACCGTCCCCCCGAATTAGTCACTCGAATTTCATATTGCGGATTGAAAACTCCTATAAATGAGGGCAGGCGGCAAATCTGTGGTCATGTTAAAAATAGAAACATATTTTTCGAAGCTTCGATAAGCCAAATTAGTCATATCGAAGTTAATAGCCAGACCAGCGGATCTATGAACTCAATGAACCCCCACGACCCACCCAGACCCAAGCAAACATCATTAGCCGAGGCAGCGACTGAGGCAGCGGCAGCGGCAGAGGCAGCGACTCTGATTGCTCATTTAAATGAACGTACAGTGGAGTGAATTGAATCGAAGTGGGAAAAGGGAAAGGAAATCACACACACTGGAACACTCGGTCTCCTCACGTGGAGTCTGTGTGGAGTTGCTGGTGGCTAAAAATAAAAACCGACACTCGCAAGGAAAATAAAATGATGAGACAACAACAGAGCGGCTTCTTCGTGTGTGGCTGCCACAATTTCGGTGGCTTGTTGCTTACTTTTTGAATGGAAAAAACACGCGCGCAAATAAAATTCACTCGCCTGGTGACGCTGACGGCGACGGCGACGGCGCTGGCACGTCGTTAACCCAAAACGCCAATTTACAACTGCGAATGCGAAGCCCGGAAAGCCACGGCAATCGCAACAGCAACACCAGCAACAGCGGCGCTGGCAACATTTGTTGCCCGGCAACATTGAGGCTGGGCTGGTTCGAGGCGGCGGACTGGCAACTTTTGCCAAAGCAAATAAACTTATTATAAATACTTCCACTTATTTATGTCTGGGGTGCATTCGACGGCCGAGAAGAGGCGGGTGAAGGGATCAGCTTTATGTTGCCCGTAAATGCAGACAAACAAGACAACGAACGTCGGTCGGTTGGTCGCGCGCACACGCAAAGTCGTCGTTCTCCGAGTTCTGGGCTCTCTCACTCACACAGAGCCACGGGGGACCCGCTGTCAAATCGCATAAGGCGAAAATACAAGGCAATGGGGAATTAAACTGGAGCCACTGATTACCCTGGAATCTGTACGCTTTCAATTAGAGAAATATTAAGAAAATATAAAAGCAAAATCTAAAAATCACCCCCCAGGTTCAGGGCCCTGGCAGCCCTAGAAACCATCAAATAATGACAGGCAACATGCGCTTAATGGACTGTCGACCGAAGTGCATTTTTATCACAGTCGCTCTCTCTGGCAGTCTCTCTCTAAAGCTAGCCATCTCTGTCTGACTGCCGCTTATAAATCCATTATAATAAAATCATTTGTTGTTTTATTAGTTGGGCAACATGAGTCCGAGCGGCGCTGCCGGGAGAGTCAAGTGCTTCTGCAACATGTTGCGCTGCTCATAAATATTGCAAGTGTTTTCAATTAGCTCACATTCTGTGACTTTCATATTAAATGAGCGCACGGCAGAGGCCCTTCTGCCTATCTGTGTGCTGGTGTGTGTGTGGGGGCTATTAAAAGGCCAAAATGGAATAAAAAGAACAAAAACCGAGCGCAAAAAAAAGGTCAAAGTTTTTGAGGTCAGCAAATGTTGGCAGCTTTTTCGCCTCCTCTTTCACTCGCTCTCCCTCACTGTGTGTGTCCTTCGGCACTTGCAGGCAATTTGCTGCAGCGCAATCAACGCACTTCCGCAGCCACTGGGCCCCTTCGACTTACCCGAGGACGCTTCCTTCGAAGCTTCCCACCTGCCGGCCTCTGTGAAATGTCAAATGGGCGCTGGCTAGGACTTTAGGTTGAGGTTAGTGTGTGTGGGGTGTGTGTGTGTGTGTGAAAGCAATTTCCGCTTGTGTCCGCAATTAAAAAGCAATATCATCGGACCAGAAGCAGTGCCACTGCCAGAATTCAATTGAATTTTTATGATGTGTCCGTTAAATGCTTTCATAAATGGCAAATTCCCAACTACCCCGAGTCGATCTCCGTTTCGAATTGAGGAGAAAGGAGAAACCACATGCGAAATCCTTTTGCTTCATGGCTCCAGCAAAACGGACAACAAGTCGGAGGGTTGATTGCCCGGGGGGCCATTTTGCATGTCCAACTGCCCAACTGCCCAACTCTCTTGCAGTCTCTCTTTTTGGATGGTTGTCCCGGGTGTTTTCATTAGCGTATTTATGGAATTCGTGTGCTTTTTTGTGGCTCGTCCTTGGAGGGAGGGAAAGAGTATGAAAAATTCCCGAGATGCTTGGCCAGGATGATTTTCCTTGAATTCCTTTATTTGTCCACTCAATGAAATGTCATAATTAAAAAAAATATATATACACATAACCCGCTGTCCGGTGGCCGTTGGCACAGCAACTGCGGAACTGCAATCGTGGCTGTTGCTGGCGGAATGACCTTAATTGCTGGGCCCAGCCGAGGCGCGTGTGTGTGTGGCAGTAAGTGACGTTGTGTTGCAACTGTCAAATGAATAAAATTAAGTGCAGCGTTGCCGGTGGCGTCGTTGTTGCAGGCCCAGCAACTTTAGAAGCAACAGCAGCAACAGCGGCGGCAACAGCAGCAACAGTCACTGCCAGGATATGTTGTTGCACTAATTGAATGTGGCATGCGGCACACAGAAGTCTCCCCGCCCCCCGGCTTACTCTCTGCCAGGCTGACCGCGCCCGTTGCTGGGGTTGTTGCTGGTGGCCCGGCCGTGCCTCGTATCTGTGTCGCACACAAGTAGCTTCATTTTGCACTACAATTTGGATTCGCATTCGCATTTTAAGTGCAATGGCACACAGATTGTTGTTGACATGGCAATGCAATAAAAGCCGCCCGCCTGCAAGCCACCAAGTCTCCTTTCTCCTGTCTCTTTCTGGCTTTCTTTTTGCAGCCCCTGGCAGTGGCAGCAAACGGCATCTCGCCCGTCGATTGTCTGCCAAGTGGCAATTGTTTCCCATTATTGCTCATGTCGATGATTAAAAGCAGCGGCGGCTCCGGCCGAGCCTGGCATTTTGGGGGCGCCCCCAGACGACAGCAACAACGCAGCACAGATTAAAATGTGTTAATGGGCCCCACGCACACAGTCAGACAGTTGGACAGTTGAGCAGTCGAGTGATCCGGGCAGCCGGCAATTAACAATGCGCAAGTTGTCAATTTGAGGGCTTCGCCTGGGAGTCCCGCTTGGCTGTTTGGTTGCAAATTGCCATCAATTAAAATCTTAAATTTGTCAATTTCAATTATGCAAAAGTCGATTTCAGTCGATGGATGACTGCTGAAAGCCTTCGACAAATCACTTGAGATCAAGGCATTAAAGTTCTGAGATGTTTGCTTAAATATTTATAAACATTGAGGCAGGACTCCCAGCCGGCTGCAGGTCCTTCGTTGACGTTAGCTGTGCATTCCTTCGATTTACTCGGGGCATTGTTGGGGCAAATTTGCTGGGCAATTTTTCGTCGCATAACCGAAATTCTTCGATTTGTTTTCAACTTAAATCAACTTTAATTACAAACAAATCATAAATATCTCAGACTTGGGCAGATTCCTTCTCTCGGTTTATTGTTTTTCCAAGTCAATTAGAAGCCATTCGATTTGATCGTCAGCTCCCCCCCAACCAGCAAACAACAGCTGCCAGCCAACTAGCCTGATGGTAACTGAGATTTTCTACAGCAGAGCCAGACGGACACTTAGACACACGGACACTTGGGCACACTGATACACAGGCAAGCCTTCGACACACGGACAGTTGGGCAGGCAGGCAGAGAACAACCTGCTGGCCAACCTGCTCGTTTGCTCGTTGCCTCGTGGGTCTGGGAAGTCGACTGCGCCCGACTCCCCAACTGTCTGTGTGTCCATCTGTCCGACTGCCCACCCACGCTACTTATGGCGAAATGCTTGTTCAAATGCTGCTTACAATATGAAATGCTTGTCGGAGGTTCTTGCTGCCGTTTCTATTTTATTCTCGGACAATTTGTAACATGCTCAGGTGTCTGTGTGTCTGTGTGTGTGGGGGGATCCCTGGAAACCGGCAGAGAGACGAGCCTCGACTTCCACTTCCACTTCGACTTCATTGTGTTCTCCGCCGCCCGCCTGGCTTACTGGCCCGGGCGATTGGAAAGCCAAAGTATTTCACTTGTGAATTGTTTGTAAGTGGAAAAGTTTTGCACACGTTGAATGCCAGGCCATAAATACAATGGAAAACAACAAGGACTCGCACTTCAGGCCTCAACGAGCGGCGACTTTTTCCCCCTCTCCCCCCGCTCCCAGCATCTAATTAAATTATGACCAATTAAGGGATTACAAGGAGTGCAATTGGCAGAGAAAGGATTCGATTCGTCTTTGTGGTCTTAATAGTTTTGGTCTTTAGGTTAAGAGCCCTCGGCTGGACATTTCTACTGTTCTTAACTCAAAGTCGATATTTAAATCTATTTTATTTGGGGTCTTTAATTGTCGATGAGCCACAGGAAAAAAGCAAAACAAAAGAACGGAAGCTGCCGGGCCCCAAACGCGCCCGTCTGATGCGAAGGAAGATAAAAAAGAAGATAAGAAATCGACTGGCGCGCGTCGGGCGCTCAGGTAGCTGCCGATCGTGGGCCGAGGGGGATGGGGGGAGAGAGGGAGAAACTATAAAAGAGACGAAGCTTTGACAACAAAGCGAAGGGCTTGCATGCATTTCTGTCTTTGGGTTTGTGAGCTTGGAATGCGAGCAGGGCGAGGGCTGGAGAATTTGAATGATTTTTTAAGCTTCTTGTGCAGGGAAGGGAATTTCATGTATAATAATATGAAGTCTTATAATATAACTTATCATATGAAGTCTTCAATCTACGAATCTATACTATTCTTGGATTAATAACATAATAGTTTGGTTTGTTTATAATATGATCTATTAAATTTACGAATCGATACTTTTGTCCAGTTTTGTTGGGTTCTAAATATTCTATATAAAAAAGGGAGATTTAATGTTTAAAATAATATAATAATTGAAGGGTTTCCTTTCCTTATAATATGATGTCTTCAATCTGCGAAGCAATACTATTCTTGCGCATTTTTTTAGGTTCCGAATATTCAATATAAGAATCGAAAAGGCGAGGCCGGCGCGCTAGTAAGAATAAATATCATTAGACCTCAAACTTTTGACGTTTGGTTTCTTAGGATTCTGGTCTTTGAGATCTGAGAATTGTGCTATTAATTTCCTATATGAAATATAGATCAGATAATCTTTTGTGTTTCTATATTTCTTAACATTAATTTCCTATTTGAAATATAGACCAGATAAACGATTTGGGTTTCTATATTTCTTTATAACATTAATTTCCCATATGAAATATAGACAGAAATAATCGATTTGTGATTCTATATTTCTATATGTGTTGTATTAATTTCCTATATGAAATATAAACCAGATTATCGATTTCTGTTTCTATAATCCTCTATAACACAAACTGTAAATTAAACTCCACCTTTATCCAATTGCTTAGCTTTTTGGGAGGTTTCTGATGCCCACCTTCAGCCCTGGCAAGGGAGTTATGAAAGTCTCTGATGATTTCTGATTTCTGGGCCTAAAATTTCCCATTTCAATTGGCAGTTCGTTTTTCGTTTACCCTTTTTGGAAATGCGAATTGGAGGCCTGCTTAGATTTCATCTTCTGTTTAGAGCAATCATAAAGGAGGAATCGAGAATCGGTTACCTAATTTGCCATCCTCATTTTGAGCCCCCCCA
>JBAMCP010000611.1:0-42435 GCA_037075105.1 Lissocephala sabroskyi | reverse complement strand
GACAACGGCCAGTTGAGAATTTGCAGCCAAGGCTGCCGAAATGTTTATTTAATTTAGTTATTATGCTTAACAAAGCATTAATGTCGACGAAGCCCGAAGATCGTCTCGGCTTCTGCTCTCATAAAGAGAGCAGCTCCCAAGAAGAGCAGACAAAGAAGTGAATACACAGCGATTGGAGGATCATTGAATTGGAGGCTTCTCAAACAATTAACAGCTCAATTTCGGGTAATCATTTTTAGAAAAAGAAATGTTTAATATCCAAATTAAATAATTACCTTAGGTCTAAAAATAACAGATAAGAAGTTAAAGAACCCCAAATATCATTGTCAAACTTATAAACGCTAATGGGAATTATCAGGAGATGTTTCTTAGCTCTAAAGTAAACAAATTGTTAAATTAAAGCAGAAAGTCGAATAAATTTGAGTTCAGTCTAAAAATTGGACTTATCGGTGTCGGAGCAATCCGCAACCTCCCAAGTACTTGGAATGTTTGGGTCTTTTAAGGTCTGCAAGGACCAAATAGCTGCCCGATCAATCCATCTCTCAAATAATCAGTAACTGAAATTGCTGCCAATTTGTAGTCATCGGTCGCGGGAGAATTTATCGAGGCACGAGATGAAAGGAGACGCAGCCGCCTAAAGTCTGGCAACTCTGTAGAACTGAGCCCGGCAAACGGACTTGCCGACCCCAAACGGTATCCGCGGTCTGCGCATCTCCGGCTTTCTTTTGGGCGTAGCATACTCTAGGGCTGAATCTAAATTACTCGCACCTCTTCGGCAAAGCAGTAAGCGAAGGAGAAAATACCTCATCGATTGCTCCAGAGATTGAAAAGAATATTTAAACTGAACTACACTTTGATTGTATAATTTGTATTTAATTTTCAATAAATGATTCCAGCGCACAAAGGCGCAGCTCAAATAAACCATTCCAATTAAGAGGCATCAATAAATTCAACCATATTGAAAGAGCCCGGAATAATAAAACATCGCCCATGAGGGAATAGAATTAGTTTATAAGAACCTTGAGTTGAAAATGAAGCCTATAAGTCTAATGATTTGGCTGAACTCCTCGCAGCACTTAAGTTTCCTATTCGAGTCTTTCCATGGAGTTAATCTCTTTGTAGATAAAAAAAAATTGCAAATTACCAAATATCCCTCTCCTCCTATGCAAATAGCAAAAAGGGTATCAGTTGAGTCTAAGGATTAGGCTCGGTTCGTGGTGGAGCTCTTTGCAGTTCCCAAAAACGAAATAAAAGGGAGCTCACTTTTGAGCCATCGACTTTTATTGATCAACCGCAATTTCAAATGTGACTAGCGCATCAAAAGCGGCCTACTCGAGGCATTGAAGAGCAACGCGACTGTCCAAAAGCAAAAAAAAGCGTTGTCGATTAACAAATTCAAGTTAAGCTTATCAAAGCGCAACAATTTATAATTTACAAGGCTGCAAGATCATTCAAACGGAGCAAATACAAAATAAGTTATCGAGAGCCTTCCAAGAAAGTATTAACAATGTTTGCTTATCCTAATTACTCATCAGGACGAAGAGCATGCGCAGAGCGCACACCCGGCCCACCGCCTGTCCGTACTCTAGAATCACATCGTTGTTCCTCTCCAGACCAGTAAGCTGCGGGCGTAAAGAATTATATTTTCTCTCAGATGAGCGCGTAACCGCGTACCTGCAGGTAATATCCGTAGGTCATGGGCTTCCTGCCATCCAGCAGCACCGGAACGTTGTTCATGTGCAGCCGCAAGAAGTTCTTGGCATCCTCGTCGCTGGCACTCGGATTCAGCCGCTGGTACTTCTTCTCGTCCAACTTGCTCCGAATCTCTAAAGAACAACAACA
Organism: Lissocephala sabroskyi; assembly: GCA_037075105.1. Classification (NCBI taxonomy): domain Eukaryota; kingdom Metazoa; phylum Arthropoda; class Insecta; order Diptera; family Drosophilidae; genus Lissocephala; species Lissocephala sabroskyi. Next base: position 40,593 of record JBAMCP010000611.1, on the reverse strand, counting down.
TAAAAATAAGATTCCAAGCAGATATTTCGCACCTGCCCACCGTCAGATATGGGGAACCACACATAGGTCTCCGGGCACAGCAGATACGAGGCAGTCAGCCGGCCCTTGTAGCGCATCTTGGGACACGAGTGGATGTAGAAGCCCATGTAGTAATACTTTATAGTGGGGACCTGGGCGGCAAGAGTGTGCACGAGGTCGATCTCCCTGAGGGAGCCGTAGGTGCCCAGCGAGAGGAAGCTGTAGTCGGGGTCGTAGAAGAAGTAAACGGAGCTCACGCAGCCCGGCAGAATGTCGATGACGCCCACGGCAATGAGCTTGTCGTCCAGCCAGTACTGCTGGTGGAACGAGCCGTAGCCCATTTCCGGTCCATCGGGGCACTTTTGGTCCTGCGGAGACAGAGAGAAGGCAGAGTGGTTTACATGCCTCGTTGGGGTGGAAGGCGCTTAGGTCTAAGTAGAGGGAACCTTCAATGGGGATTCTTGAAGAAACTCCAAGTACGATTCCTGGCTCTTTGGGGGGTCGTTATGAATGGAAATCTGGTATTTGCGGAAAAGCGCATAAGTTGCGGGCAGCGTGCGCTGGAAATCCTCGCCATTGACGCTGATCAGGCGGAGCTGGAAAAACCGGAAACAGACGATTAGATAATTACCTTCAGCGGGGACTTAACCAAAAACCGCCCCATGCTCGCTTGTGTTAGGCGCGCGGGATTGTCGTTGTGCACGGTTATTTGGTATTTACGATACAAGCTGAATACAACATCGGAGCAGGTACGCTGCGTTTCCGCAGCAGCGACCAAAACGATCTGCAAGAGCCCGAAAGACAAAGTGAGGGTCCCAAAGCTCCCAAGCCGGCTGCAGCATGAGCGGTTTTAAAAAGGACTCACATTGAGTTTGTGCTTGTCGTTCTCGCTGGCCGAGTCGATGTAGTCCCGCAGCGACTTCTCCTGAGATCCCGATTTTTTGGGAGGTCTTGCATTGCCTCCCTTGGCTTGCCAACGTTCCAGGCGCATTTGCTTGGCCTTCTTCGGCGGAGGATGCGAGGCCACGGCTATTGAACATAGACACAAATTTAATGATTTCACCGCCATCCTCTGCTGGTACTTACACCTGCTGGAGGACGCCGGGGAGGAAGTCTCGGCCTCGGTCTTGAGGGTGGCCTTCAGGTCGTTTTTGGGCGCGCTCACAGTCGCTGTCTCCGAATGCGACAACAGTTGGTTCTCCACATGGTCAAGGTCAACGGGCGCCGGCTTTACTTCCGCCAGTTCCGGCAGGGCTTCGGTGGCCGGCAAAAGCTCCTCCGACTTACCATCCGCGACGCTTGCACTTCTCGAGGGCTCCTGCTCGTCCGGCTCGCGCTTGCCGTCCCGGAGAAATTTGCTCATCCGCTTGAGAATGCGCTTGTTCGATTTTGTGGGCCGGAACTCGAGCGCGTCGCAGCGAATGGTGTAGCAAGGGCAGCATGTGGAGTTATTGGTTGGCTTGTAGCAGTAGCTGCCTGATCTTCGCCAGCCGCGGTCGATGAGGTCCTGGTAGTCGTCACAGGTGAGACAATAAGCGTGCATGCCTGCGGGGAGTAAAAATGAGCCTTTGACCTTTAATAACTTTTATTTGCGGACCGTCGCAATTGCAGCATTGCGTTCCATGGCAGTAACCGCATTTGCTGGTTTGCGAGCCATAAAAATGCACGATGCTACGCCCCATATTTAATCTTTACTGGTGTCCAGTCCTTTCCATTAAATCTCCTTTATTGATATATTGAATGTAATTCTTATGAAATACGAGCTTCTGTTCTGAGTTGCTTCTCAGAGCGACCACAACAAATGAGTCGAATGAATGAATGATATTCGATTCTTATCGAATATGTACTAAACCAAAAATATTAACTAACAAAAAAAAAGAAAGTATTGCGAACGGAGGTCGTTACCATTCGTTGCACTTTTCTTTATAATCCCTAATTCATAATAATTAGTGTTTGAATTTATTGTATATTTTGGTAAGTTTTATATAAAAAATACATTTTCCAACACTGCCAGCACTCGGAGCTTATTTATTATTTTTTAATAACATTAGGTGATATTATTATCTAAAGGCTGTCTAAACTCATGCACTTTCCGCAGTTACCACCTACAGCAGAAGCTCAAATAATAATTTCAATAAAAATTCAAAATTAATATATTTCCGCCAAATACCAAATGCAGCTGCAGAGAAATTGCGCGCTCAGCTGTTATACTGCGTTTCCACTCGCTTAAAATATAATTTTTGTATCGAAATCATTTTGATCAAATTTTTTGAATAGCAGTTACGGACTTAAAAAAACTTATGTTCACATTAAACCTGTTTACGTAGCAAAATATTGAAAAGTTACCAACTTTTATGCAACTTCCAGCTGTTTCTTCCCATGAGAAACATGCAGCTTTACAATATTTTAAAACATTGTTAGCTAATACTAGCCGAATCGTTTATAAAATTGCCCATATTGGTATTTTATTTATATTTACTAGGACTCAAAGTCCATGTTTTCGGCTTTCGCCTCACTTTGCCTACGTTGGCTAAAAAAGACAATCATCAATAACGAGATGTGTCAGATGGAATAATACATGGTGTGGCCTACATGAAATCCCATTAACAGCTGATGAGGTTGTGTGTTGCTAGAGTGCGTTAATGTTTAAAACAAATGGAATATTGCTGTCTGCTTTACAAGAGTGAGTGCCGGTCCAGGACAAAATATAATTAGCTTTAAGCATATTAAACTTTAAATTGTAAAATCCATTATTTTCTTTTCTTTCATGAAATGATTTTATATTGTTTTTATTTTCTCCCAACTTAAAGTCGTCTCCATTTGTGTACACCATCATGAATATTCATAGAGAAACCCTCGACCCAGAGGCCCTAAATTACGACCGGCTACACCTTGTAAACTTACACCATTGAGCCATCGACTTGGCGAGAGGCAAAACAAAAAAGCGTTAATGCAGCGGCGGCGAAGCGAGCACAAATATTAGAAAATATTTAAAAAAATGCACCCGCAATAGCAAACGGCCAATGCGGAGGCTGGTGAAGGCATCAGAATCTCACATTTCATAACAACTGTGAGTAAAAATCTTAATGCGTAATAAACAAAAAGTGAAAGTTCCCAGCTGCAAACATACTGCACCAAATTCCGTCTGTGTGTGTGTGCGTGTGTGTGCCTGTGTGGGTGTTACTGTGTCTATGGCCGGCCATAAACTGGCAGACGAGTGTGGTTTGGTTTATTGATTAGATTTTCCGTCGATTCCCCATTCATTTGTGATTTTTCCAACTGCGCAGAACTGCGATGATCGAGGCAGCGGTGGACGCGGAGCAGGGCACCCGGTTTCACGATGGCCAGCTCAATGGCAAGGCACCAACTACGTCACCCACCCCACCACCCCCAAACATGCCCGCCGACCTGCAGCCGCTCTACCACACCCTCTACGTTGAGTGCCTCGAACACGCCGCCCACTTCGCCAAGGACCACACCGAGTTCGGCCAGCGGCTGCATGCCGCCCACATTGCCTGGCAGGACTTCATCGTGGAGGCCAACCGCTTGGTCCTCCTCGTCGAGGCCTTCGCCCACGAATACGACCTGGACGAGGCCACGCCCGGCAACGGCTACCGCAGCTTCATCTACGTCACGAACGCCTGCATCAGCCACGGGCTCGGCATTTCCAAGCAGCTGCTCCTCACCCGCGGCACCCTGTTCTTTCGCAAAAAGAACTACATGAAGGAGGTGGAGGCCTGCTCGCAGCTGCTCTCCTCGCTGTGCACCTGCCTGCAGTACTTGCTGATCCTGCACGAGTGGTCGGCCGGCACCGGCGACCTCTTCGCCTGCGGCAACCACACGGCGGAGCAGCTCTTCGAGCTCGGCGACACCATCAACCAGTATTGCTTCTACGGGCGCTGCCTGGGCTTTCAGTACGGCGACTCTATACGCGGAGTGCTGCGCTTCATCGGCATCGGCATGGCCAGCTACTCGGAGAGCTACTACTCCCAGGTGGACGATGGGACGATAGTGAAAACCTCGCGCAGCCTGTGGACCAGCGGCAAGTACCTCATCAACCCCGAGCTGAGGGCCCGCCGCATCGTGAACATCTCGCAGAACGCCAAGATCGACTTCTGCAAGTCCTTTTGGTTCCTGGCCGAGTCCGAGCTCATGCACAAGCTGCCCAGCATTGTGGGCAGTTCGATCAAAGTCAACCGGCTGATTGAGTTGCCCGCAGAGCCGCTGAAATTGCCACGCCCGCGGAAGCCACAGGAGGCCACCAACGAGCCCGACCTGGAGTTCGTGGATATCCCAGTGCCCAGTGCCCACCTGGGCCCCGGCCTGCCGGTCTCAGTGCGGCTGCTCAGCGCCAAGCGGCGCTCTGGAATGCTGGGCGAGTCCAAGTACCGCGGCTGGTACAAGCCGCTGCCGCCGAGCCCTTCGATTCTGTTCCACTGTCACGGCGGCGGCTTTGTGGCCCAGTCGTCCAAGTCGCACGAGCTCTACCTGCGGGACTGGGCAGTGGCCCTGGACATACCCATACTCTCAGTGGACTACAGCCTCGCCCCGGAGGCTCCGTTTCCGCGGGCCCTCGAGGAGGTGTTCTACGCCTACTCGTGGATGCTGAACAACGCCGAGCACCTGGGCACCACGGCCGAGCGGGTGGTGTGCGCCGGCGACTCGGCCGGGGCCAATTTGTCTGTGGGCGTGGCCCTCAAGTGCATCGAGCAGGGCGTGCGCATACCCGACGGCCTCTTCCTGGCCTACTGCCCCACGCTGGTGAGCTTTGTGCCCAGCCCGGCGCGCCTGCTCTGCCTGATGGACCCGCTGCTGCCCTTCGGCTTCATGATGCGCTGCCTGCGGGCCTACGCAGTGCCCACGGCCGAGAGCCCCGACGAGGCCACTGAGCAGGCGGCTGGAGCTGAGGCCCCTGTCAAGAATTATCTGAGTGCCAATTCCAGCCGACGGACCTCAGCAGCCAGGAGCCCGCTGGCCTCGCTGGCCGAGCCCAGCCAGGCTGAGGTGGACGACGACGAGAGCAGCGACACCTTCGCCAGCGCCTCGTACCACAGCCAGACGGTGGAGCGCACGGACCTGCCGTCGAGTGGGGGGGACAACAGCTCCTGCGTGTCCTTCGAGGACGACTCGCAGCCCATTGTCCACTACCCGGTGGAAATCAACGCGGACACGCCGCAGGAGGCTGCCTCGGCGGCCTACATCGACAGCTTCCTGGACAAATACCTGATTGACACGGCCTCCGTGGAGGCCACCGAGGAGGGCGCTGGAGTCCCCAAAGTAGTTATCAACGGCAGCAAGCCGGCCAGGACGCACTCGGAGGAGAACATTCTGATTGAAACGGGCCGCGAGCTCATTGCCATGGACACCCTGCAGGGGCGTCTCCAAGACGCCGTCAACAACATAACCCACACGCTGAACCGCTGCATGCAGTCGTACGACATCCACGGGCACAGCTCGGCCGGCTGCCCGCAGGATCTGAGGAACATGGACGCCCTGATTGCCCGCAGTCCCAGCGAGGAGTTCGCCTTCAACGTGCCTAAGGACCCCTTCCTCTCGCCCTATTGGGCCAGCGACGAGTGGCTGTCGCAGCTGCCGCAGACCAAAATCCTGGTAAGCCGGCCCATGCCACTGGCAAATGCCCACTGACACTTCTCCCCTCAGACCCTGAACATGGATCCCTGTCTGGACGACTGCGTGATGTTTGCCAAGAAGCTCAAGCGCCTGGGCGGCCACGTGACCCTCGAGATCTTGGAGGGCCTGCCGCATGGCTTCCTCAACTTCACCATGGTAGGCTGGCCGGCAGGATCGAGTCCGAGTCGAGACTAACCGATTTCCTTGCAGCTCTCCAACGAGGCCATGGAGGGCTCGAAGCACTGCGTCCACAGCCTGCAGTCGCTCTTCGGACTGCAGCCCAACGGGGGGCTGGACGGCAGCCAGCACTCCACGCCCAGCTCAGGCTCCACCGATCCCTAGATCGAGCGGCGGCCACGCCCACTTACGCCTATATAATTGTTGGTTATACACACGCACAGGACGCGCTTTGTATGGACTTTTTGTGTGGCTTTTGCATTCACGTTGCCCGGCGCCGCCTTGCCCGCCACCCGGCAGCACTGATCCCACAGCCGAAAGGGGCTGCGCTTTTTATGTTTGTTTCTTACACAGGAAAGCGTCTTAATCTTAAGGTGAACTTGTTTTGTTGTTTAGGAAACTCAGCTGCGGCTGAGCCCGCACAAATGGAGTATTACGAAGGCTCGGGAGGCCATCCTCCGCCGCGAGCTTGCCCCTCAGAGGCCCGACGACCCCACGGCAACTGCAATCTCAATTTTCTACTTCTACCTTATTAACCCTTCGAATCCTGGTATTTTGCTTAGTTTTAGTCAAGTGTTTTCTGGTGATTTTGGTAGCTCTCCTTAGGTTTTTGTACCCAGTGGTAAATGTGAATAAAGTGTTGGCTTTTGCCAAGACCCAAAAAAGCGATCCCTGCGATTATCATGGAGGATTTATTGAGGGGGAGGAGTCTTAAGATTAAGAGTGAAGGAAATGCGAAATGGGCTATAAATATGATTTGGGGCAGGGGTTGGGATTACTTGGAGATGGAGGGGCACATTGTTGGCCTCGTTTATGTTTCGTTGTCTTCGATCTTGGGGGCCAGGTAGTAGCGGATGTAGCCCAGCTCCTGGATCCGGTACTCCACGACCAAGGGCACGTCGGCGCACATGGACAGCTGCACTTGGGTGGACAGCGGGGTGGCTTTGGTGAAGGCGTTGAGGTAGCGGCATGCGAAGGTGAGTTTGACTGGTTCTTGCATCTCGATGATGACGGCCTCTTCCTCCTTGTCGACGGAGCCGGTTTGGGCGAGCTTGATGTTGGCAGTGCCCACGTCGCCGCTGGCGGAGAACTTCACGCCCTCCTTGGTGCAGGAAATGACGACAGACTCGCTGAACTGGGCCAGATCGCGGCAGATGCGGGCGAACTCCATGGCCGGCATGCGCACCACGCAGGAGTAGTCGGTTTCCGGGATGCCGAGGTGCTCCTGGTCGAGGTTCATCAGCTTCATCTCGTAGTCGGAGACTTTTTCTTGGTTCGACGACTCGAACATGATGGTCACCGTGTCGGCGTGGTCGTCGTGGGCCTTTATTGTCACGTTGTCTTCGTTGTTGGCGCACTTCAGGATTTTGGCCATGCTGCCTAGGTTCATGCCCATGGAGAGGTTTCGGTCGCATCGGAACTTTTCGAAGCCGTCGGGGCGCAGGGTGAGCGACACCAGGGAAACGTGGGAGTTGTCCATGGCTTGGAGCTGGGGTGGGGGGAACGCTTAACTCTACGAGTTTTTTGAATTACGCATATTGTAGGCTTACCTGGATCCCCGAATCGCTGCAGTCGAAGGTGCCTTCGTTAAGCAAATCCTTGATGGCATCGAGGATTTTCTTCAGGATAGTTGCTTGACCTAGGCGAGCCTCAAACATGTTGATATCTTGTTTATGGGACCTTTTGGAATGATGTAGTTTAAAGGATTTTGTCGCGCGTGTGGCTCTTAATTGCGTGCTTGGGTGAAAATGATACGAAACCGGCGGCAAAAGTGGCGTTTTGGCGCGAAACAGCTGGGCGGGGCTGCCAACTGTCCGAACTGCTCCAGGTGTCATTTCGGTGGAGCTGACCACTCGCTTGCAGAAAATTAAAGAGCTGTCAGGCACACTAAATAGATTGGCGCCAATTTAAATACAAAAATTGCTTCATTTTCCTAAATATTCATTTTGAACTTAACCAGACATTCTTAAATGAGTTTAACAAAACGCGCACCATATACAAATGAGCTTATCTCTTCTAAATAAATTTGTGATTTGATAGTTTAATGATTCTTATAATTAATGCGGACGGGCGCTGTGCGCTGACGCTGCTGGTTGTTCGACTTCAGTCTTTGCACCATGCTGTCAATGTCTTTCACACCCAGGCCTGAAATAGGGAACTGCAAGTTAGTCCATTTAACGAGATTTCAGGCACCTACCGTGGACAGTTTGGATATCGTGTGCTCCACGCGTGTCCAGCCGCCTGAAATACTCCACCAAATTAAAGTGTTGGCGCATTGCAGCCACGCAAATGGCCGGAATGAGCGAGGATAAGTTGAAATCCTCATAGCCCCTGTAGCGGAGAAGTTCCTCAACCAACTGCAGATGTCCAGCGTAGGTGGCGAGAGTCAGCGCGTTTTGCCCAAAGTAGTTCACGGCACAAATGTTGGCTCCGAACTCCAGCAGAGTGCGGGCGCAATCGAACCTGCCCAGGTAGCAGGCTTTAAGCAGGGCACTGTTTCCGTATCGGTCGAGTTCTTCAATTTCGCCCTGGTGGCCGGCGAGGGTGCAAATTATGCGCAACGACACAATGTCGTCTTGCGAGACACAGTTCAAGGCTGTAAGTAGCGCGTTTAATATTATCAATATTATGATTTTAATCCTCACCAGTCAATTTCTGTTTGCTCATCTTATAAGGCAAAAACACATAACGGCGCTTTTTATTTTTGTTTTGCGCGAGAGGGAGTTGCCACATCGACTACATCATTGTCGATCGGGGGACTGCCAAGTACATTTTTGCACATAAAAAGTTTTTTGTCTGGCTGGTGCTGTAATTTCAATTACTTTAATATAATTTCTACATGATTTCTATGTAATTTCTATATAATTTTCTGGCCGACCAGTTAGCTTTCGTCCGTTAGCCAACACTGCTTTCAATGCTCAACACTGGTTTTCGAACTGTCAAATCCAAGTGAAGAGCAACACTGCGCTTCCGCTTTCTTTTTCGGCTAAAATTGTCGCTTCGAACAACGACAAAATGGTGCGTCCGCGAAAAAAATCCGCAAAATACAATCCAATCAAACAACAAAACTGCAGGGCTAACCCAGAAATGCATCCTACAATCCCCCCGTCGCTTGGTGGCCCCGGAATTGTTCAAATTCGACCAATTACAAGCCCGGGCGACCTAAGTTCACGTATATGCAGATTTGTTGTTCCCCCACCGAAACATCAAAAGATTTCCTAATGCCAACCAATTGCTTATCGTTTCCCAACAGTCGCTCGTCATCCCTGAGAAGTTCCAGCACATCCTTCGTATCATGAATACGAACATCGATGGCAAGCGCAAGGTTGGCATCGCCATGACCGCCATCAAGGGTGTGGGTCGCCGCTACTCCAACATTGTGCTGAAGAAGGCCGATGTGGATCTCACCAAGCGCGCTGGTGAATGCACCGAGGAGGAGGTTCGCATAAAACGCGCGCATTTGCCACTGCATCAATAAACTAACCGACTTTGTTTACATTTCGTTCTGCAGGTCGACAAGATCGTGACCATCATCACCAACCCGTTGCAGTACAAAGTGCCCAACTGGTTCCTCAACAGACAGAAGGACATCATCGATGGCAAGTACTCGCAGCTGACCTCCTCCAACTTGGATTCCAAATTGCGTGACGATCTGGAGCGTCTGAAGAAGATCCGCTCCCACCGTGGTCTGCGCCACTACTGGGGCCTCCGTGTGCGCGGTCAGCACACCAAGACCACCGGTCGCCGTGGTCGCACCGTTGGTGTGTCCAAGAAGAAGTAAACAGCATCCAAAAGCGATTCCCGAGCTGTTTTTTGCTACTTTAATCAACATCTTTAAAACAATACAAATATAACAAAAAACGAAGCCGAACGTGTCGTGATTTGTGGAGTGTGTGTGCAGATCGAAATGTCCAGGGAATATTCTCAAAATCCGTCTTCCAACCTTTCATGCCGTCGGTTCTTTCTATCAACTTGGATCGAATTTCGAAAAGTGTTCGAATTTTCAAGTTTCGAAAATAACCGCTAGTCAACCCGCCGCCGCACACCCAGTGAAGCCGGCAAGAGCAAATGGATTTCGTCCTGCATGCATCACCGAGACGAGTCCTCGACGAACCGATAGGCGCAGTTTTCTCTTCCTGCCGTGACTCGTAACAAAACTCCTTCAACTATTGAATATTACCGTTAGCAGCGATCACACCGCATTCATCTGGAAATCCAACAGAAAAATATCCTACAAAACCTTTGGGTTCCTATGCTCTGGAATTTTAGCTGGCATTCAGTAATTGGAGTTCTTCATAAGACAAGCGCTCCATTATTAATTTCCCAACCAACTCAAACATCCTAAAGGCGCCTTATGCTTTTCTGAAAGGTTGTCCTATTGTATTAATTAATTGTTATTTTATTTATTTATTTATTGCTTTATTTTTCTGCCTGCGTTCCCCGCGATCGGCAATAGTTGCTGCATACTTTTTCGGGCCTTCCAGAAATGAGATGAAGAAGCTGTTCCATATTTTCAGGGAGCCGCATATTCTCGCCGCACTTCAGTGCTGCATATTTTGAAGCGCAGCGAGCTCAATTGATCTGGACGGTCAGCGAATGAAGTGGAGAATTGGTTCTTTGCCAAAGTAATTCTACTTCGAAATCGGAGTCAGCTAACTAAATATCTCCTATTGGACACCCTCAGTGCTCTTAATTCAGCTCAGACTCAGACTCACACTCAGTCGACTGAGAAAGCCAATCGGCATTTGAATTCCCTGCCCAAATAGCAAGTCAGGGGGGGTGACTCACGCGACCTCCGTGGTTATCTTTGATCCAGTGCATTGATAGTGGGCTCGGTTCTCGGGATGTCAGGCGAGACAGTTGCCAACTTGCGAAATCGGAGAGTTGGGCAGAGCCGCGGGCGGGAAGAGCAAGAGTATTTAGGATTCAACTTGCCACTCGTGTGACTTCGCAAGTATTCCGGTTTTGTTTTGCTTTCGCCAGAACTTCAGCAGAGCCCGGCTCGGGTACCTTGAACCCCGAACGCGAAGGAACTTTCCACGCGACACTCGAAGCAAATTCGATCGCGCGGTGTTCACACACACACACACACACGCCAATGTTGGGAAAACAAACAACAAATCGAATGCTGACCTTTGGCTGCTCACAATTCTCGGCAATTGAGGCGATCGCCGCTCTCCAATTGACTCGAGCACATGGCGAAATCGGGCCGTCGCCGGGCCAATTTATCAAACATAAGGCAAATCTAACGATTATGACATCAGGCTTTGCATAACGGCGGATCCGCGGGCGGCCCTCGCAGCGGGCTTATCGGCAGACACCGCGACCCAGCCATCCCCACCCGGAGCTCCCAGAAACACTTGCCGCTTACGTTGCGGGGCATTTACAGTGTTCGTCGTTTCTCGGACGATTGTACTCTTTATTTGTGCAACTCATTACACTCGAACGCTAAACACATTAACAGCTAACGGTAAACGGCTACGGCTAAGGTAACGGTAACGACAAAGGTCAATCTTGGAACCGCCGACTCCCAGGCCCGTTCCCCGCTAATCTACTCTATTCATACGCCTAAGAGGTAGTCCATATATAAATCCAGGTGTGTGTAAAGTTGAGCTATATAAAATTGTATCAACAATCCGTGGGGCAGCCCGTGCTGCCTGGAAGACTCTGGTGCTGACGCGCGTTAACCTCAGGTATACAGTTAGGTCACTCGTTATGCAGTTTAAGGTACGACAGAGGTGCCCCCTAAGTACAACTTCAGGTAGCGCTGCAGGGGGAGGAGGTCGGGGCGCTTCGTGGCTGTCGAGGCGCCGCGGCCCCGGGCAATAAGTTAGCTTAGCCTACGAATATCCTAAGGGTCCTTTACGTGGTGAGTTTGGTGAGGGTTTCGTCGTAGCCCGTTTGGCCCTGGTCCACGGGCTGCTGGCGCCTCAGACGCCGCGACAGCGGCGGGGCAAACAAGTCCAAGTCCACAATATTCTGGCGCTCGTTCACATAAATCTGCGAGTTCTTGGCCCAGCCAAGCCGGCCGAGCGCCAGGCTGGCCAAGTAGCCACCGCCAGTGGTGATCAAGAAGCCCGCCACGCTCAGCCACATGTAGGAGAGGCGGTAGAGCCAGAAGTAGTGCTCCTCCGCGGGCGGCTGTGGGGTGGCGTCGAGCCGGAGGGCTGCCGCGGCCAGGGGGCTGGTGGCGTTGGCGGCCGGGCAGCCGGCTGTGCTGAAGTCGAGGGCCACCGGACTCGGCTTGGGGCCGCCAAAGCCGACCCAGAAACAGAACACCAGGCCGAGCAGGAAGCCGAGGAGCACACCGCGCTGGTTGGCGCGGGTGGTCCCTATGCCGAGCGAGAAGACGCCCAGCAAAGGACCGCCAACCACTCCGAAGATGGTGAGAGCGGCCTGCAGGAGCCCGCCCAGCGAGCCGGCGCCGAAGGCCAGGCCCACGCACAGCAGCCCGTACACGCAGGAAATTACTTTGGTGGGCAGCGTGGACTGGGAGTCCACCAGCGGACGCTTGGCTATGGCCTTATGCAGAGGCTTCAGGTAGTCCTCCAGCGTGACGGCCGACAGCGAGGTGACGGCCGATGAAATGCTCGAGAGGCTGGCCGAGAAAATCCCCGACACGCAGAGCCCGCACAGGCCAGGGTACTGACCTGGAATGGATGGCAAATGAGGCCCAGTGGGTCGCAGTGGCTGGCCGGACACTCACCCATCGTGTCGACCGCAAAGAGCGGCATCAGCTGGTCCGGGGAGTTGATGCGCTGCTGCTGGAGCGGGTCGCAGTCCCGGTAGTAGTAGAACATGGCCAGGCCGCTGAAGATGGTGCTGAAGCTGAGCAGGTTGAGGATGGGCAGGCTCCACCACATGGCGGACTGGGAGCTCTTCAGGTTGTGCACACTGAGCAGGCGCTGGACCTGCGTCTGGTTGACTCCGTAGAGGGAGAGGTAGGTGACGATGCCGCCGCAGGTGAGGCTCCACCAGCTGTGGCGGGTGTAGGGGCTGGCGGAGAAGTTGTCGAACTCGATGCGTCCGCGTTCCAGGGCCACCTGCCAGATGGCGCCGAGCCCGCCGGCCTTGATGGCGGAGACAACGACCACGGCGTAGATGCCGGCGAACATGAGGAAGGACTGGAACACATCGGTGATGAGGACGGCCTTCAGGCCGCCCAGGGTGGAATAGAAGGTGCAGACCAGGCCAATGGCCAGGATGGCTGTGTTCTTGTTGACCCCCGTGACGGCCTCCAGGGCCAGGGCGGGGGCGTAGAGGGCAATGCCCATGTAGAGGACCATTTGGACTGTGAAGGCCAAGGAGGCGGCCAGGCGGGTGGCGTAGCCGAATCTGCGCTCGAGGTACTCGTACACGCTGGTCGTCCGCATGCGGTAGAAGACGGGGAGGAACAGGTAGGCGGCTATGGGGGTGGCTATGATGTAGGAGAGGTTGATGACGCTGAACATCGTGCCGAAGCGGTAGGCCTCGCTGGAGACACCCATTAGGGTGATGGCGGACATGAAGCTGGCCATTAGGCTGAATGAGACGGGGAATGTGGTCATGTTTTGATCGGCCATTAGGTACTCCTTGGTGGTTTTTTGTTTGCCGCCGGTGTAGCGGTAGTAGATTCCGATGAGCGCCGATATGAGGAGTATGAGGCCGAGGACGGCCGCATCCCAGCCGTCGAAAGTGCCCACGGGCATTCTGTGTGACTTCGCAGTGGCGCTTGGTAAATGCGAATTGATTTCTCCCACCACCACCACTGCCAATGAGGGAAGGTTAAGATTTTCGTTATTTTTCGTGAAGAAACGAGCGCGCGCCAACGACCCTTGTTTGAGCTCCTCAAGTGTGCCACTGGCGTGATGAAAACAACTGGGCCATCAGCTGATTTGCAGTGTTGGAAAGCGGACAGTGTGGATGGTGAATATCAGGGATGATTTTTGGAAGAAACAATTTTTTCGATTCCTCCCGGCAATCGATCATGTTTGAAATAGTTTATTTTGGTTTTTCCTATTTTCATATTCACTTGTATTTTCTTGCTTATCCTTATTTGCAAATATAGTTTCTTTTGGGTCGGTGACACGGAAGTCTTAATGGTAAGTATTGAAAAAAAAAACAAAATGTTTTTGAAAATAGCGCAAATTACCAAAAAAAAAAACTTTTTTTAATAGACTAGAAAATATTGATTCGATGCTTTTTTCGTGAGTTTAAGCTCAACACTATTTTTAATTAATAGAATTCCTACGTAACCGATATCATAATTTACACATCTAAAACCCGAAAACGGTAAAACCGACCTGAAACTTAAAAGAAGTACAAATTAATTCCTAGGATTGAACAATTGAAATTCTTTTTAAAGATAGTATATTTAATTTGAAACAGATTATTAATAGAGGAGTTTTGGCGAACCAATTGTTGATTTGTCAGTCAGTTCTTCAAATTCATTTCCCATTTCAAGTAGACAGTTTCTTAACATCTCGAAAGACATTTTCTGATATTTTTCAAACAACTTCGGATTCAGTTTCCTATTCTTCTTATTATAGAGTTATCCCTTAAATTACTTTATTTATTATGTAGTACCACAGATTTAACCACTTCCAAGTACATTAAAAACAAAAAATAGAATTTCGAAATAAAAAGTTGATAATCCATTAAAAAAGATATTAGATCCATTAAAAGAATTCATGTGTTTGGGGGATCCAATTGTTGATTTGTTCTGATTCAGTTCTTCACATTAATTTTAAACTAACAGAAAAGAACTTTTTATCAATTCGTCATGAGTTTTCCGAGAATCAAGTTGATTTCTCTATCTTTCTTACCTTACAATACATAATTTAACAATTAAAGGATTATTTCGGAGTAAATATCAATAAAAAAAGCTTAAAATTCATTTAAATTGTTCATAAATAATAATAATTTATGAGTTTGGGGGATCGAATTGTTGATTTGTCCCATATTCAGTTCTTGACGGGTTTTTATCATTTCGTAATGAGTTTTCGATAATCGTAAATCTTCGAATTCTATTTTTCATAAAAAAAGAATATCTCCCTATAAATTACATTATTTATAACGTAGTACCACAGATTAAACCACTTGCAAGTGCCTTCGGACTAAAAAAAAAAAAAAAAAATGGGATGATCTGGAAAAATCCATCAAGGTTTCTTCAATTTGCGACACGCAGCCTTGTGGCGTCGGTTGTCCTTGCGCTGGCACTCCCGCGAGCAGAAGGAGCCCGCGAAGCAGCAGTCGTAAGTCGCCTCATTCAAGCAATGGAAGCACCAGCGCTGCCGTTTCACATTTATCAAGTCAGCTTGGCTTTGCTTGAGCTGAGCTTTGCACTCTTCTAGTTGGGCTTCGGCTGACTGAATTTCCCTTTCCACATTGTCGATGCGTTCGGTGCCACGCTCTCCCTCCAGCAGGATGGAGGTTTCCTCCGGTCTAAACGCATAAAACGAGGAGCACCGGCGCCGGGACAGGACCCTTGTGGGAGGCGTGAGTTTCAATTTCTTGGTCGGAACAGGAGTGGCTGCAGCTTTTCGCTTGTTCGCTCTAAGTTTCAGTGCTGGGCCGATCTCCCCGGCCTCCACGTAAGGACTCAGAGCCGCGTTGATGACACTCTCCGAGGTCCGCGGGTCAGCGTGGAAGCCGAAAATGGACGCTGGGTAGGACGACAGGGCTTGAAAATATTTAAGCTCGCGCAAGGCGGCATTCAAGCCACTCAAATTCTTCGATTTCGACGACACCGTGACCTCGGAGTCAATGGGCAGAATGTTCTCCGGGGGAATCAAAGCCCGGCAGTGCGTGCCGCCAAAGAAGCGGACATCGTAGACATTGCTGTTCGCCAGGACTCGAATGACCTGCAACGGTTAAAAATTACTAAGAGGCAAAATACGAAATGGCGGAGCTTACTTTGGCCGGCCAGTGGGGGTAGCCGATGTCCTTGGCGTACACCAGCTCGTGCCGTTGGCGGCACGGCTTGGCAAACCACATGGTGCACAGGTGGCTCTCGTTGGAGTAGCGAAAGCAGTCGGGACAGAGGCAAATCTCGCGCAGGTCGTGCGATACGTCCCGCACGAGCCACTTGGTGGCGTTGTACTCCTTGCAATGGGTTCCAAAGAACACTCCAATATTGTGCTGGAGGTCCAGCAGATCAACGAGAAACTCCATAAGGTAGGAATACTTTTTGCTATTCAGGTTTTCCTCCAGGTTGCCTGCGCTGAGGGTATCGTTCTTGAACAGGAGGCGCTTCAAGAACCCGGCATCGCGGAGATTGAAGTGCTTGGCCATGTGGCTGTGTACGTCGGTTTTAATCCAGGAGCGGTGCTTGTGCCAAGACGCGGTGATCAGGCTGCTCAGCTCGGAACGGTCCATATGCGGAGGGTTCAGTATGCAGCGGAGCTTCAAAAGTCGACAGGCTGTGCATAAGTCGGTATCGATTTCTGCTGCGTGTTCGGACTCTTCGAATTTGATAAGCTCATCGTTGCGGCGGCGTTGTCGCATAGCCGCCGGAATTTCCGCAACGAAAGTGACATCATTATCATCTTCTTGTTTCAACAAGCTGCCATTAGGCTTAATGTCACCCAAGGCAATGTCGTCGCTGGTGAACGAGCTGTTGCCCATCACCAGAGTGTTGTTGTTTGTCTCGGTTTGATGTGGTAAAGGCGTGGAAGCTGGAGGAATGCTTTCCGTGCCTTCTTCGTTCTCAATGTCGGATTCGTTTTGTGGGAAGCGGTAGTTCTGGCTGCGGTCAGTAGGCACAGTGTACGTTGGTTGTTGCGGGTCCAGTCGTTTGCACGTCTCGTGATAAGCTCTTGAGCACAACTGACAGCTTTTCAGGGGGCTCGCCTTGCCGGCCAAGTGGCATTCGAAGCAGTAAAGATCATTGGGGGCCTGCGTTTCGGCAGTGCCGCGTTGTTGGGAAAATGCGTAGGTTTTCTGCTTGCCGCCTCTTTTCTCCACCAGTATGCCTTCTGCAATGGCGTTTTGCACTGCCACAGGGGCGTCCACTAGGCGAGGAGAAAATTTCACAATTAGTCGTTTCAACAATCAGACTGATTCTGTCGAAAGTGGCCGTACCTTTTTTGACTCCGTGGCTTGACAGTAAGCGCTCAAGTGATGGAACGGACAAAGAAGCCCCGTTCTTGAGCTTCTTCATCCATATATTTAGGGCCATGGGCGGGATAGTACGCATTGTAACCAGTTAACACTTAAACCAAAAGAAATGTAAATATAAATGCAAAAACGTTGGTCTTCTTCTGCCTTTCTCAGATGAGCATGAAGAAGCAGCACCAACAACGCAGTTCACTGCACTTCACGAGATATTCTATTTACACAAGCCGATATTCGACTGCTCTTTTTTTTAAGACGTAATAAAATGCATTCCCAAACTCACATTAATAGAAATAATAAATTAGGAAAAAAATTTAAAAATTGTAATTAATGTTAAAAAATCGTTTAATCTCCCAGTAAAACACAGTTTTTCCTGGAATTATGCGAAAAAGAGTACCCGTTCGGTATTTCCGGCAACTCCACGCCACTTTTTTGCCATTCACCCCGCACCGAATGCAACCCTGCACCCGACGCCGTCACCAATGTAATGCCACATTTATTGCTGTAGGAGAAAGAACAACACAAAAGTTGAATTAATTGCAATGCAATTTCATTTTACGTTTTCCCAAAAAAAGCAACCAACCTAACTCGCTTCATTGTGCCTTCGCGTGTGTACTATGTCCAAAAGAAGATCGCTCACAGAGCGCTCGGTCGACTACAAGTCGGCGTGTCGCTGCTGTTTAAAATCGGACGCGGAGTTCTATCAACTTGATTCATTTACTGTGGCGCGCAATATAGAGCTGTACAGCGAAGACGGGGATGCATCCGCTTCCACCGACGAACGCATTCCCCTGTTGCGCTGCTTGCTCTTCTGCATACGTGCCGAGAATGTACCCGAGCTTCCTCAGCAAATCTGCGAAGGCTGCTATCAAAGCCTCCAGATTGCCTATCATTTTATTCAGAACACCCTGCGCGCCCATGAAATTCTTTGCCACAAGCTCTGCCCAGAGAAATCGCAATCCCATCGCAAAAGCTCCCAACCCAACGGCCTCCCAAGACGCAGCTTCACGGAACTCGAAGATGTTCCCTCCACCAGTACTGAAGGCAGAGTTGATGTAAGTTTTCTCGCATCTTTGTCTGCATACATGACTTTCAGTTTTCATTATTCATCAACAGGGCGTGTCGTCGACTCAAAAACTCCTATCTCGAGAGCCAAACGACTGCAAAGTATGCGGCGAAGTCGTCTACGGTCGCTTAGAGCTCCAGAAGCATCTAAGCATGCACTCAGGCAAGTTGTAGAGCTCCTCCTGCCTTGGGCGCCAATTAACTAAAATAAATTCTTTTTTTAGAAAAGCTCAGTAACTGCAACATATGCAGTTTTCAGACAAGCCAGCAACGCCTCCTGTACGAGCACTACCGCCAAAAACACGCACTCTCGCCCTTGCAGGTGCAGAACAAGATGAAGTTAGGCCAAAGGGCACTGACATCCACGGCAGTGACTGCCAAACCACTGACAATCAATAGCGGCCCAAGCGCCACCGTCGTCAGGAATGAGCCTCTTGTCGAGGTGTGCACCCTGGAGGACATGGAGCAGCTGATTCCAACGGTCCTGAGGCCAGAGGACTACAAGCATCCTCGCACAGATGCAGGTCCTTCTTCTAAGATGCCCAAGTGGGCTCCTCAAGCGGCCAAAGCCCCTGAAGCGGCAGATGTCCAAAAGCTTGATTCCCTCAACGCTCCTACCTCCATTAGCGGTGTTTCCTTTCAGCCGGGAGGCGACCTAAGCATCGGCACGGAGTACTTGGTGATGCCCGATGGATCCCTCCAGCCACTGGAAGAAGGTGAGGTCCCCCATTCCCTGTTGCCTCCATAAAACTAACCAGACTTGTGTGCTTCAGGTGTGGTCATTGAGTACATAAACGAAACCGACTGTAAGGCGAAAGCCAGCAAGAAACCGTCTCACACGCCAAACTTGGCAATGAAAAATCTACTGAGCGACTCACTGCCGAACGAGGCGGCAAACGGAGGCATTCCCACCATCGCAGTGGACACAAAAGAAACTAATGCACCAGAGGAGAAAGTGGTACAAATACAAGGTAAATCAGAGAGCTCTGCAGGCTTGGGTTTTGCTTTGAAACAAGTTCTTTCACCACTCCAGCCAAGCCCTTTCGACCGGCCACCTCCCTGAAGTACAAGTGTCGTTTGTGCCCCAAGTCCTTCTCGACGGAGGCTCGCCTCAAATCTCACCAACTCACCCACAGCAGTAAGTCCGCAAGTTTTGAAGGTTTGTGCTGTTCCTCACCCTTCGCTTCTCCGCTCAGATCTGCCCAAGTTCTACTGCGATGTGTGCGCCTATTACACGCTCCGAAGTGCGGACCTGCTGCAGCACTACAAGACTATCCACCCGAAGGTGCTGGCCGACGGCAAGCGCCCCCTGATGCTCACCTCCCAGGGCCGTCTCTTCTCATGTGACCTGTGTCTGTTCGAGTCAAAGAGCGTCAATCAGCTCCGTGCCCACTACAACAAGAAGCATCTGATTGAGCCCAATGAGGTCCAGTTGCGTCCCAGCTGGGGTGAGTAGGCCAGGAGTAGTTTCGGATGCAAGAACTAAGTATTTTTCTTGCAGACGAAGAGGTGGCTAACGGGTCCAATGAGTCTGCCTTGGCCAAGGCGAGCGACCAGCAGCCAACGGACCTGCCCATCGGTATTACCTGTGAGTGCTGGGAGCTCCGAAGACCGCTTGATTGTAAGGCTTGAATTTCATTGCAGATCCTTCGGCCACCGTCACCTCGGTGGCTGTGATGGAGCAGCCAACGGCGTCGCCTGCAGTGACTTTCGCGCCTAGCATGACCGAGGAGCTGGCTTTGACCAACTCTACAATGGCGACGATAAATGCGGTCGGCGACTTTGGCGGGGGAATCGAGACGGCCAACAAAATACAAGTGATGCACCCAGCAAATCATGCGCCCATTTTCGGGGACATGCAGGACTTCATAGACAACACAGATGTGGCGGCCATTTGCACCATACCGGCAGACGGGATGCCAATGCCCGATGGCGAGGACATAGTCATTGACAACAACAACATCAGCCTGGAGTTCGATGCGAATCTCTTCGAGGACTTTGAGGAGGAGGAGGACGACGTCGGGGTGGTCGAAGTGGGCGGCGTGGACGGCGCCGACATCGACGACATCAACGACAACAACGATGCCGAAATCGACCAGAATCTCTTGCTCACCAGCGACGACGACGACGTCGACGACTTCGACGACGAGCAGCCCAAGCATCTCCAGAAACCCTTCTGCGTGTACTGCAACCGCAAGTTCACCAGCCAATACAAATTCGAGAACCACATGTTCATCCACCGCGGTAAGCTTCCTCCCCACCCAACCCAGCCATATTCTAAAACTTTCTCTCCTCCGCCAGGACTGGCGCCCTACCGCTGCGAGCTCTGCACCAACATCTACAACATCAAGCGAGAGCTGATCCGCCACTACAAGGGCGTGCACAAGCGCATGCCCACCCGCGACATGGTCCAGGCCCGGGGCGACAAGGTGGCCGTGGACCGCACGAACATCGAAAAGATCCAAATCGACCCCAGCAAGAGTAAGTTGACCCCACCAACTCCCGCCTGTCCGGCTGTAATGCTCGGTGTTCATAGGTCCCGCTTTGATGTGCGCCAAGTGCCCGTTCGAAACCGAGTTGGAGGCTGAGGTGTACAAGCATTTGAACGCCCACCACGGCATCAATGAGAGTGGTAAGTGCTGAACTGCCGGCAGTTTTTCCCAGCTAACAGCTCCTTTCGCCCACAGCAACCAGCCAGGCCGGCGAGATTTTCATCATACGCAGTAAGTAACGAGGCGGAGCCTGTGTGTCTTTTGGGGAGTTAATGGTTTGGTTTCTTTGTGGACAGAATTACCGTTCGAGTGTCCGCGCTGCATACGCACATTTGCAGCGAAAGAAATGCTGACCCGCCACCTGCAGCGCAGCCATCTGGTGGACACAATCATAGAGCTGAATGCCACTGAACAGCTGCCGGAAGGCGAGGGCTTGGCTCTGGGGTCTGACTTAATTGAGAGCAGTAAGATTGACATTGAGGAGGCGGCTGTGGCGGCTTCCCGGCTTGGTAAGAACGTAAATTGCGATGCACTCAACCACTCAAACTCAAATTCAAACTATGCCCAATTCAACATGCCGCCAAATCATAATCTTAAATCGCTTTTCGATGGTGACAACGATTTATGCAATGATCGTTAACCCCTTCCCACCCGCACACGCACACGCACACGCCCACACACAGATTCAGATACCCACTCAGATTTACAAGTGACGCCGAGTAAGGCGAGTCCTTCAAACGATTTCCAAGGATCGCTCAGGCCGGAAGGTTCAGCCGACAAGCCGTCCTTGCTGACGCCCACCACCAGCTCCACATCACCGCCACCGCCACCGTTGTCATGCATAACCTCAGCGCCCAGCCTGCACTCCCCCTCGCCAGCCTTGTTTCCCACGCCCACGCCCATCGATGCCTTCGAATTTGACTACGACATGATGGGGAGTCCCAGCAAACCGTCCGCTGTGCCCCCCAGCGGTAGTGAACTGCCCGCAGCCCCGCCAGAGTCGAAAGCGGAAAGTCTAGAGAGCCCACTGCCACAGACGCCGTTCTACGTGTGCCGGCAATGCAATCGCACCTTCGGCGAGCTGGACCAGCTCAACAAGCATCTCAACGAGGAGCACCAGCCCGGCGACAGTGGCCAGGAGTTCAAGTGCAGCTTTTGCAGCAGTGTTTGCCGGACCCAAACTCTACTGGACTTCCACATGCGGCAGCATTCGGCACGACAGGAACTGTGCCCGGCGGAAGTCCTGGGGCCCGCCAGCCCCGTCTGCGAGAGTAAGGAGAGCTTTAAGTGCGACTCAGATGGTTGTGGCAAGGAATTTAGCTTGAAGCGTCTGCTCACTAGGCATTTGAATGCCTTCCACCGCGCCAAGCGCTTCAACTGCACGTGGCCCAACTGCGGGCGTCGGCTTCCCAACCACCAGCAACTGGAGTGGCACTTGCGGGGCCACTCGGCGCCGCAGCACTACAAGTGCCCGCAGTGCGGCCGCTGCTACATCCTCAGGCAGCAGTAAGTACTAGTGGCCTTGATTTGGTCGATTGTTTGTCGCTTATTTGTTGTGCCCTTGCGTACTTTCAGCTTGCGGAAACATGCGTTAATGATGCACGAGCTGGAAATGTCCAATGACGATCTGGCTAAGGTGTTCCAGGTTAATGCGACCGCCTCGGCCGGCCAGTTGAAGGGCCTGAAGGTGGTTGCGCGGCGATCGGCTTTGAAGGCGAATGTGCGAAACAAGCTGGCAGAAGAAGCGGATTTGAATATTTCTCGGCGATTGCGTCGCTCTCGGGCGACGCCTTCCATCGACAACGTCGGCTCTCCCAAATAATGTTATGAATGTACAAATGTAAATTTGAAATGTTTATTTTTTTGTTTAGAGTTAAGTTTAATACGCGACAGACTTGTACTTTGGCATAAGGCTGCAGAATTAAGTCATAAACTATTGAAATGTTTAAGAATCTGAATTAGTAGGCTGCTGCCGGGATCAGGGGGCTGCTCAAATACATCACGCAGCGAAGTACCCTTAATAGTTGATGGCGCTGGTAAGATCAGATTGGCCCATTTAGGAGTTACTTCAGATCGGTGGAATGAAACGACACAAATTAATAAATTACACTGTTCAAAGCGAATCAAAACCCGAGCATATTTTATTTGCGTTTGCAGGATTTGAATCACTAGTTCCGAATGAACAACTTTCACATTACACTGTTCAAAACGAATCAAAACTTGTGAACATTTTATTTGCGTTTGCAGGATTTGAATCACTAGTTCCGAATGAACAACTTCCACAAGCCCCGCGCCTTGATTGTTCGAAATGGGATGTTCAGCCCGCGATTTTTACACTCACGCATTTACAAGAAATCAGCTTCAGTGGAACAAAAAGATATATGCAACTTCTTTTTGTGTAAGGATGTGGGATTTTATATATTTTTTTTTAAACTGAGCGCCCATGATTAGATTTAAAATACCGACTAGGTGGCAGCCCTGGACAATTTCACTGTTTATTTAATTTAAAACTAAGCAATTGGCAAACGGCTGATGATCTCTTTAAGTAAAATTTCTTACTGCGTCAGAATATCCGCTCTCTGCTGAAAAACTGAATTTAAAAATAACGCGCGCGATGTCTTGGCAACCCTGGCACCCAATTGGAAACTAAAACAACAACATCAACAACCGCGCTGGACAAAAACAGCTAGATTTTGTTGTTGCCATCCGAGAGCCACACATCATCATCCAAAGGACGGACAGCCAATTGCATTTCTTGCATCAAGGTATACACATTTCGCTGATTAGACTTAGCACACCCAAGCTGGCAGAGAAGCAGAATTGCTGAGGCCCTGCACCGAAATGGGAGGCGAAGCGATTGCCCAACTGAATGCCGCCAATGGCGCGAAATGCCGCGCTTGTCTGTCCCCAGCCGCCCGCGACGTAGTGAAGCTCAGCGAATACGTCCCAGAACTTAAAACCGGCAAAACCTACGGCCAAAGCTTTCGTCAGTGCACGGGCTTGGCCTTGAATGTCCTCACTGCCGGCGGCTACAAATGGCCCATGCAGCTGTGCATCCGCTGCAGCCGCGCCCTCCAAGTGGCCATGCACTTCGTGGAAATGGCCATCGAGTCGAACCGCAAGCTCAGCCTGGAGGCCCAGAAAGCCAAGCCGCCGCCGGAGCAGCTCAAGCGCAAGGCCAGCAATGAGTCCCTGCAGTGGAACCAGTTTAGCCAGGAGTTCGAGCAGTTTGTCGACAAGTACACGCCCATAGAGGAGAATGTGTTGTACATGCGGGGGTCCAAGGTCCCGCGCCTTGATGCCCAGGCTCCCTGCCGGCCGCCCAAGGAGGATGACAGTAAGTCTAACCCAGTTTGCCAGCTGCCGAAGTAACCGTCGCTGTTCCTTTCCGTTGCAGTCATTTTATTTGATGTGAAAGGCGAGAGCCACAACGGCGAAGAAGATGACGAGAACGACGGTTCTGATGCCAAGAACAGTGAGACTTTTTTCGAAACCAGTATTACCAGCGAGGCCGCCAGCTCCTTCGAGCAGCCGGAAAGCCAAGACTACACCGGCCAGAACGGTAGTGCATCGGGCGCCGTCGACGTGGAATGCGATTTGATCCAAAAGGCCCTCTTCATGACCCTCAACGATGGCCCCGAGAGCCACTCAGCCCCCCTCCTGGGGACCCACACATTCGAACACCTGCAGACCACCCTGGCCCAATGTAAGCAGACAGCCCCACTGAGCCACAGAATAAGAACTTTCATTGCTCCCATGCAGCGCTGAAGACCCTGACAGCCCCTGGGGAGAACCCGTTGCCGCCTGCAACTCCGACCACCGACCAACCGCCGCTGATTTGTAACATGTGCAGTGGCCAGCATGGGGACGCCAAGGCGCTGCGCGTCCATTACAAGGCCGCCCACAATGTGGACAAGTCCGAGGATGAGATTATCGGATTCACAAAACGTAAGTAGTCCGAGGTTTGCGTGGCCTGGACTCGCTCACGTCGACCTTCCCGCAGATCAAACCTTCAAGTGCCGGCCCTGCAACGACTTCGTGACCACGGTGAGGGCAGAAATGCAGAGCCACCTGATCGAGTACCACAAAATCGATGGAGACTTCGGTAAGGCCCTCGCCCAGCGGCGGTTCTACCACGGCTTCATGTTCCGCTCTCCCCAGAAATGTACTGCTACGAGCAGCAGAACTGCCCGGCCTGCAACCGCGTGTTCAAGGACCAGCGCTCCGCCCGCACCCACTACACCCGCATGCACGCGGCCACGGTGGCGCCAAAGGCCGCGGAGGCCTTGCCGGCCGCTGAGCAGTTCATCTGCCACACCTGCAGCAAGGTCTTCAGCCAGGGCTCGAGCCTGCAGAAGCACCTGCGCTTCTGCAGGGCCACGCAGTACGTGCACTGCACCTTCTGCGAGCTGGAGTTCAGCTCGATGCGGAAGTACGAGGCGCACTTGCAGCAGCAGCACGCGGTGAAGACCGTGCACGAGTGCGAGGTTTGCCAGAAGAAGTTCAAGAGCGGCGAGTCCCTGGCTGTGCACCGCAAGCGGCACTCGGAGCGGCACTTCCAGTGCGACAAGTGCTCGCTGACCTACGTGAATGCGGCCGAGTTGAAGGTGCACTACGCGCGCACCCATGTCCAGGAGGAGGAGCAGGTGGTCTGCGGCGTTTGCGACAGTAAATTCCAGAACTTCACGCTGCTCAAGGAGCACGAGCAGAGGACCCACCAGCAGAAGGTCTGGCGCTGCGAGACCTGCAGGTTCGAGACGCAGTCGCGGTCTCGACTGCGCCAGCATCAGTTCGAGCACTCGGGCTACCCCTACCAGTGCCAGCATTGCCGGAAGGAGTTCAACGACCGCAGGCTGTAGGTTGACCAACTGGGCTTGTCCATAGGCAGTTTCATTTGAGCT
The DNA here is from genome assembly GCA_037075105.1 of Lissocephala sabroskyi. NCBI lineage: Eukaryota > Metazoa > Arthropoda > Insecta > Diptera > Drosophilidae > Lissocephala > Lissocephala sabroskyi. Next base: position 15,215 of record JBAMCP010000611.1, on the reverse strand, counting down.
TGGCCTTCTCGTTTTTCAGGATACGCCAACATTCCAAGAAAGTCCACGACGTCGAGCTGAGCGACGAGCAGTTGGCCGAGATGTTTCGGGACCGCCTGGGCTACACCAACCGCCACGATGCCTTCTCAAAGACCAGCAACGCTCTGGAGATACCCGGATTCAGTGATGAATACTTCATTGAGCTGAGCAGCCTGGGCGTGGACTACGACGATATTACCAATGATCTCTTCTCGGCCACAGCCTGCTCCCTAGACACCTTGCTGGATATAGCACCTTAGGTGGGGCCAGCTGAAAATACACTTTGATTCCACTACCTGAAATAGAGCGCAGAGGATGCGGCTACTGATGAGAACTTGAAGACTGTCACACACACACACAGGCATCCAGAATTCACACATTTAGTTTTAGATAACTTATTCAGTAAATTGGAAGGAAACGGAACCATGGAGACCGCTTATTTTTGTATGTAACCAATAAAGGAAACGGCAGAGAAGAGCCGACAAGAAGCTGTCCAGTTATCGTTCCACAGTTTTTCGAATTGTATTTGAATGGTTAAAATTTGTTTAGCTATGACAACGGGAATTTATACCTAGTTAACGCCTTGGATGAACTTTGAGAGGAAGTCCGTTGGCTTGGGGTCCTGCGACTCCTTCCAGTAGCGCATGATGTGGCCCTTTTGCTTCCAGATCTCCACGGATTCTTTCAGCTCCATTTGGCCCTAAAATGAGAAATGCGTGAGTTAATAGATTCTTCTATTTAAGGAGCTCCGAATCGTTTGCTCACCTTGATCACGAGCATATCCAGAACCCGCACATCGGCCACATTGCGGTGCTTCAGGAACTCCTCCCGCAATTTGGAGCGACACTGTTCCACAGTCATGGGTATGTCGTAGTCCATAACTGTAATAGGAACGAATAAACTTGTAGTTCAAAAACGCAAACCCCTCTAGCACTCGTGGGATTCTAGGTCGTTGGTGGGTGGGGCAAATTCAGGATGATTGTTGCAGAAATTGCCGTGTTTGTGATTGTTGATGACATAACTGTGGCCATCGGGGATCTTACCAATGTAGGGAATTTGGCGATACCAGGCTTTGTATAAGTTGAGGGCCCGCTTACGAGCCTCCTCCCGGTCGACGGACAGGATCGGGCGCACCTGCTGCACGGCACGTTTGACGGCTTCACGACCAGCACCAGCCATAGTTTTGTTGCAAGCTCGCAGACTGCCGAAAAATGATTACTCCAAATAACTTTGATCAGCTGTTGGTGCTGCCGGACACGATTATATGAATTTCGACATCTGGCAGCTCCATTTCAGCTTGTATGACAGCAGTGCAGTGCTACCAGTTGCCATAAAAGTGCTCAGTTTCGATTTCAAGAGGATTAAACATGTTATATACAGTTTACGCTTAAAGATAATTGAAAATCCGATTTGATCAGGGTTGGTTTTTTGTTGGTCAATTTAAGTGTCCATATGGGGAACTGTGCGACATCCATCGCGGTAAACAAAACTTGATTTAAATTGTATCGACTAAATTTTAAAAGTTTTTTTAAGCGAAACCCTTTTCTTAAGCCAGGTAAGAAGTAACAACGACACATGCAATATTCAAATGGCGAGCGCTTGTTTAGCACTAAAAAAAAATCGAATGCGAGTGTCGTGGAAGAATGCCACATCTGAAAATGCATTGAGGTCGATAGGCGCGAAATTTTGAAAGTTAAGTAAGTTCGGATTAAAGTTGAATTCATAGAGCCCCGGATTTTGCGTACGCGGCTTTTGTGTGCGAATCATGCCATTGTGGTGTTTCCCTGACATAAAGGAAAATCGTGCAATTGTGGCCACAACAATATGGACAAAAGCAATGCAAAAACGAGAAAAAACACGCTTTCATTCATTAATGCCGACCCATTGTTGTAGCCTGGCGGCCGAACTTGTTTGTCTCTCGATCGCCGCAAACGCCGCATGCTGGCTTGGGACCGACTCTCAGCTTGGCCGTCGCGCCGCTCAGTCCAAAATTCGATCCGCGCCCGTGCAGAGCACAACTTTCTTGAGATTCTCCCAAAAGCCCGCGTGTGGCCGTCGCCGTTTTTCGAAAGTTTCGTACATTCGACTGCCAAGCAAATGCTTTAAGCAATTCTAAATCTCCTTGACGTCACTCAAAAAACCCTATGTAGGTATCCCCCCACCCACCCACATATTCAGTACTTCCCCGCAATTGTTCTACGAACTAAGCCATTCCTCCGAAATTTGATAAGACCGCAGTTATTCCCCTTGTATCGCTAAAATTCTCGTAAACTCGTCTCCGCCGCTCTAATCGCTAACTGGACCGACCCGTTTTTCGGAACGACTCCGCGCGCAGCGGATCCGCACAGTCGGACAGTCGGGCAGTCGGCCAGCAATCGAATGTCATAATTGCTGTGATGTGTAAACATTTCAAATGGTAGCGCTTTGCATGGCCATTACACAAAGCCGAATACGTCCACTCGCAGGCACGCAAGCCCGGCGAACCACTCCCAGACACCCGGCCAGTGGTTTATTTCAGAGATACCGTTTATCGACGGGGCGATAGGAGGCGCCCCCGTCAGCACCGCCGCCGTCGCCGCATACCGCATGCCGCTTTCCAAAAGCGGCACTCACACGCGTGTTGGGTACTCGGCTTTTTCTCCGCCATGCCAGCGGTTTTCATGGCCAACATCGAAAAAAGAGAAAAATGATTGGTGGTTCGCGGAAGTCATCAGCGCCCCACCCCGCCGCGCCCAGCCCAGCTCGGCCGTCTGTCGTCGGCCGACGGAACAATTAACGTGTAGAAAAGTAAATACCCTTGCCTTGTGGGCCGACAGGGCTTGCAAGATTTGAACTGCAAGTTTTGCATAGTCAATTCGAGTTCGGGTTTATACGCCCCCGAATATCAGTTAATTGGCTTAGCAGCTTTATCTTTATACTCGTATTTTTCATTCGCCCGCCGTACCCTCGTCTCTATTTGTTTTTTTAAATTGTCAACAACTCCTCGGGCCAACTGATAAGGAGAGCCAGTGAGTCAAGCGCTCTGACGTCAGAGCGCCGATCTGCGGAGCGGAGAGAGGAAAGCGGGTGCCGGGATGACTCCGGGGCAACGGCTGGGCGATTTGCGTGAAAGTGGCGAGTGCCAAATTATCCATAATTGGAGGGCAAACGGAATTAGTGATGTGGACTTTTCCGATCGAAGACGCCGCTGCCTTTCCCAGCTGCGGGGCACTCGGCTTCCTCTGCGGTTATTAACAATTTAACGTCCCCCTCCCTCCCGCCCCCAGCGGCAGGAATTCCAGAGCTTCGGTATATTTCTGTGTTTGTTTTTGGCACCTCACACGAGCACTTGAGTATCGGCGGGTTCGTGCGAGCCAACGAACGACGGCCGACGGCCGACAGCCGACAGCCAGCTCCCAGCGACTTTGGGCCCACTACTGGCGATGGCGGCGGAGTTGTTTTCAGTTACGTTTTGGCGTTTTACGGTAACGCTGTTTGCTCCGCTGCCGACGATAACAGTTAGTCAAAGGTAGAGAGAATTGAGTGTGTGTCGGTGTGTGTGTGTGTTGGCGAAACTGCAAACGTGTTAAAATTCGGTCCAATCGCAGGCGGAGACTGAGAATTTTCCAGGGGATTACAAATAATGCGCATTGCGCATACGACGCGTTGGCAGCCGAAGCTGCTTAGGTGACTTTGATATTTTTGTCATTTTGGTGCTCCGGTGCCGTTAAATTGGCGTATTAGCGTGTCTCTGCGAATTGCCCGAGACTTACACGTTCCACAAAATCGCCAAAATCGCCAGCCGCCTCCCCAGCCGTTTAGTGCACTTTCTTTCCATTGGCAGAGCCAAACGCGATTTGAATAATCGGCGGCCAGCGACTTAATCCGATGCTTCCAAGCGGCGCGCATTAAACGCCAAACATTATAAAAAACAAAAATATTTACAAGCTCTCTCGTTTGGGGTACTTTGAACCCGCATCGGTGGCATCTGCGCTGGCCGTCGTGTGGGGCTTTCTGCACAAATTTCACTTTCTTTTGGCCAGCGGCCACTAATCACATGATGAGGTAATTGGAGGCCCTCCGCTGGTCCCCCAAAAACCCCCATTGGGATTACCTTCCTTATCGGGACCGGGACCGCCCATTCGTACCCTTGACAAAATGCTTTATTATTTGTTCGCTTTTATTTCGGCTGGTTTATTGAATCCACCAGCCGCAAATCAGTCCCCGATAAGATTACTCCACCTCCCCTCTCAATTGTTTTGCAATACTTGATTTAGCTAGATCACATAACGGTACCAGCAGGGTTGCTTTGCGATCGCTGCCTTCGATGACGATTTGTAGTCGGTTTTCATGCAAAACTCGCTGCATTTAGCCGTGAGCGCGGCTGAAAAATTTGATTTAACTACAAGGTCAATTTGCACTCGCATTGGAGTCCGCTAACTGGAACTTGGCGAGCAAATATCTCGGGCAAAAAAACAAACCGGGGTGGCAATTTCGTTTGTGTTTACCAAACCGATTTGCATTCGCCAGTTGGCAGTGAAAAAACATCTGCAGGGAATATTGGGAGGGCTTTTGTGTATGCAATTAGCTGGTCTACACCGCCAACGGCGCGGTAACTTGAAAGTCGGCCTTTATCAGCCAGTCAGTCAGTCAGGCCGTCAGAATGTGAGCAAGGCAGCAGTTCATTATTTGATTATTTGTCATGAGGTCGAGACGAGGCAGAAAACCCATACGAAAACGGGTTGAGGCACGTTTGCCCCATGAATAATTAAGTCACCGTGTCAATTGATATTGGAAGGTGTACGCCGAACAGTGTTGGAAGCCGACTTCTCTAAACTGCTCCGAAACGCATTAGTCGCCGCTCTCTCTCTCTCCCTCTGAGTCTCTTGGCTTGCAGTCCATTCCGCTTGTTCCAGCCAAGTTGCAGTGACCTTTGCCGGGCAATTGAACGCCTCTTGAAGTTATGAGTGCTCGGCCTGAACGTTTAATTGAATTACAATGGACAGGCGGCAGGGCTAGTGATGGGCCGGGGGCAGGGCGATATCTGCGTTTGATAAGACACCGTTGTCGGGTGGTCAGTTGGTCACATGGGCTGTCTGTGGATCGCCGTTTTGATCGATCTATGGAGTGGAGTGTGTGACCGCTGGCTCGCTTTTCGAGGATCTGCTTATCTGGCCATCTGCCCAGCTAGCCATTTGCGAGCCGGCACAGCTCTAAAAACAATTACTGGTATTTGCTCAATGGCTTGTTTGTTTGTTTTATTTTGTTTTGTGTTTTGTTTTTCGCTTTCGGCTGTGTGTCTGTCTCGTTTTATTTGGAAAATGGAGCAGACAATGCCCACTGGCTGACCCTGACAGTGCAATGTTATGTAATTGCGCATACGCCAGGGGCAACCGTAGCAAAAGTGAAAACCCCACCAGCAGAACAGTTAAAGGCCGAGTGAAAATCGGGCTTAGGCCTCAAACTTTCTGTAGAATCCAAGTCGATGAAGGAACTATAAATCGAATACAAGTTCAGCTAACGGTTGACTGGTAGCCGCGGAGAAGGGACTAAATTCTCGCCCAGCGTTGATTGTTTGGTGTGAATTGAAACTTGTGTGCTGGCGATTTGTGGGGAGCGGAAGCCGCGGAGCTTCCCGGGAGATCTCTCGATTGCCGTTGGCAGGTTGGTCAGTTAGCATCATCAAGTTGATAAAAACGACTCAAGTTTGGCATAGAAATGTGTGGATGTTTTCACCGCCAATGATTATTAGGCGATTGGTATTTGAAATTTGCATATGGTCTACTAATTTTGGCATTCAAATTTCTTCTCTTTGACTTTTACAGCTGAAAGCGCTAAGACCAAGCACCGTTACACCGTTACCGGCGAATCTGGTGACTAGTGATAACCCCAAGGAAAGTAAAAGCGCGTTCACTTAAGCCCCTCAATCCGACACCCGTAACCGGTCACCCGTCAGCCGTCCGCCGTCCGCCGTCCGCCGTTACCCGATATACCCGCCGAGATATGGCCGAGACAATCAGCAACAAGCCGAGCATACAAATTCGCAGCAACGGTCTGAGCAACGGCAATGGGGGCCCAGCCTCCGACAAGAGCCCCTCGCCGGCCACGAAGCTGCTGATTAATCATGGCAAACCCAACTTCACCATCCAGCGCTCCCCGAAGGTGCAAGACAATGAGAATCCATTGTCGCCCAAGCCCAGCGCCAACAACAACTACAATGCATTCAAGAGTGCCAACAGCAACGCCACCACCGCCACCGCCACCGCCACCACCACCAACAACAATGTTAGCAGCAGCAACAACAACAACAACAGCTTTGTGGTTGGCACGAAATTCAATGGAGTTTTCAAGCCGGCCAATGTGGGCAACTGGGCCAACGGAGCCAGTGGGGAGGAGAACGAGGCAACGAAAGTGGTTTTGCGGCGACCGAAAGTGTCCCAGCCGCCGGCACTGGCCGAGGGGGAGGACGAGAATGTGCCGGAGTTCATACGCCGCCAGCGCCGCATTCAAGAGCGCCTGGCCAAGGAGAACGTCTTGGACTTCGAGAACCGCCGCAGCGGCTACTTCACGCACGTGATGATCTCCCCAGACTCCCCCAACCGCACCTCCTTCGTGGAGACCATGGCCAGCCCGGCCATAGTGCCGGCCCTGGAAATGCCCTTGCCGGCCCAGGAGAAGATCGTGGAGGAGGAGCACGAACAGCCCGAGCCAACGGTGGCCTCTCCCACCGCCGCCCTTTTGCCTGAGAAGCAGCCAGAGGCAGTCACCGAGCCGGCCACCGAGCCGATCACCAATGGCCACTCTGAGCACGTTGAGTCCGCCGAGCCCTTGGCGAACGGACATGAGGATGGCGTGGGACCGGACGACGTGGCCGCCGCCATTGAGCAGGTCAACCAGGCGGTGGCTGGCGAGGACGACGACAAGCCGGAAGCTGAACCAGAGCCGCAGTCCGCGCCAGTACCACAACCAGAACCAGAAAAGGCCACTCCGGCGCCCGTGGAGGCCAGCGTGCAGATTGTCACCCCGGCCCCACGCACCATTGTCGAGTCCGAGCCAAAGGAGGAGCAGCCCAAGGAGAACGGCCATGCCCAGGAGGAGCCCATCACCATTTCGCATACCAACAACGAGGTCCACAATGGTGGACCCAGTCTGCCCAGCCCTGATCCCAGCGGGGCCTTGGGCGTCAACTACGAGCCCAAGACGGTGGTCTCCTTCTCCCAGGAGCTGGGCGGCGGCGAGAACAACTACCCCGACGTGGTGAAGGTGGTGAAGGAAGCCCCCTCCTCCCCCGCCGAGGGGGAACTCAAGGAGCTTACTAAACTCAAGTTCGATATCCAGAACGACGAGCAGAACGAAGTCCAAGTGACCCCCGTGCTGAGGGCCGAGTAGACAGTCGACGGCGGGGAAAGCACCCGGAAGAGGGCTTGGCCCAGGGGACATGGGGATGTAGTGCAATTGTTATTCCATACCAGAGGGCGTGGCAGAACCAGCCGCGGTCGTCTGTCGCATATTTTGTGTGTTAGCCTCTAAGTTACTTATGAGAAATGTTGCCAAATTTAATTTTATGCTTCTTGCACCCAGTCAGTATCCTTGTGTTGTGCGTGGACGTGCTGCCGACCTGCGGGACTGTACTTTGGGCCGCGCGGCCTGGCGGCCACGTCTACTTATGTACCTACGACAGACCCCAACTAATTCTTTATTTAAATAAATTATAATTATCAATCTTAATGGACTTCACTCTCCCCGATTGACGCTCCCTCTCTGGGGCGGTATTTGGGGGATTTTATTGCTTAGTCATGTGGCTCGCTGGTGTTGCCGTTAGGTTGGCTTTGATTGATGGCTGATAAGCGGGTTATGCGATATTTGAAAACCGAATTAGGCCCAATAAAAGTGTAGACGAAATTACTTTGTTTGTTGCCAGGCGAAGAAGTGTCGTCGGTTCTTGGTGGCAATGAATGAATCATGCAGTTGGCGTCCGGCCGGAAACACCTGTTCAGACTAGGGGTGGCGGACAGGCGTTTGTTGTGGGTCCTTCGTGTAGTCCTGGCAACTCACAGGCGCCGCTGTCGCGCACGTGACCATATCAACCCCCGGATCCAGGTAGACGGACATGAATGTGTGGCAAGTCGCTGACCAACATTACCACCGGTTCAGTTCGGTTTGGTTTCTTCAAAGTTCTGACCCTGGCCATGCGTTTAATCGATATTGCCCGCAAACCCAGGGAGGGTTCTTCGAGCCCGAACGGAGCGAACCAGCAGGGCAACTGAATTGTGTTCCGCCCAGCCCAGCACAGTTGGCTATGGTGTGGCCATCAATGCACTCGATTTGTCAGATCGCCGCAACTGTCTAAATGCGTTTGTACAACTCTCAGGACTGGCGAATCGGGCGCTATTATGGATTTATGTCTTCAGGGCTCGCAGGTGAGTGTGGCCCTAAATTTACCTCGACTTCAAGGCCCTATTCCCTTTTTCGGGCTTATTTCGCAGATTAACCTTGCCGCACGACAGACGAAGCCCAAGTATAACAACCGTTCGCTGACCACGCTCCACCAGCCGGCGCCCCACTTCCGCCCGCGCTCGGCCAACTTCATCCAGCAGCGCAGCCGCTCCTCGCCGTTTCTGAGCCGGCGGCCGCAGTCGGCGGACCCGAAGTTCGGACGTCGGTTGAGCGTTTACTTCCACGACAAGGACCTCTCCAAACAGGCCAAGCACGTAAGCGATACTGCGTCATAATTTCCAAGCCAAAATATGCATTGACCTTTGTCCCGCCAGCGAAACATCTCATCCACGGACCTGCTGAAGGCTCTGCTGGAGGAGCCCATTAAGAGGTCGTGGCTTTGCCGCAGCACCTGCAACTCATCCACGGACGAGCAGTCCGACCTTTCCCAGAAGTCCTTTAGCTGCGCCAGCTTACATAAGCGCACGGCCGACTCCTGCAGCAGCGGCGAAGGCGAGCAATTGGACCGCTTCATGTCCGCCATGCCTGGCGGCAATCCGACCGCTGCTGGCGCCAACGAAAAGGGCAATGGGGGCTGGCCCTCCCCAGGCCTGCCCAATGGGGCTTTCTTGCAGAAGACCGCCAAGCCGGATCTGCCGGGACGCGTGTCCTTTAGCAAGCCCTCGGCCAGTATGCAAGCTGATGTCGACTCAAGCGACTGCGACAACGACAAGCAGGAGTCCCGGCCCAGCAGCATATCCGCCCCGGGACCCCTTACCTTGCCCGGATTTTCCTACGCCAACACGATTAACAGCGTCCCGAGTGCGGCCAACAGCGGCAGCATTAAGCTCGATTCCAATGACCATAATGGGCAGAAGAAGTCAGTGCACTTTGGAGCCTCGGCTGCGGACAGTGGCGAGGTCTTGGCCGAGACCTTCGAGTACCCCAAGTGTCCGTCGGAGAACTGCACCTGCAGCACACACTCCTCGTCCACGGCCAGCACCAACGAGCTGGTGGACACGAAGTGTGCCTGCGACACGCCAAACTGTAGGTACGGCCAGCAGCGCAGCCAACGGGATTTCTCGCCAACCAACGACAAGGAGAAGGCACCCATCCCAGAGCTCAATGTCATTCGCAAGTACAAACAGGCAGTCGGAGGGGATCAGTTCGATCAAACGATGGTGAAGAATCTGCTGGAGGACCGCCCAGCGCCCAGGTACGGCTGTAACAACGTAGAGCTTCCCACTTACCTGGAGAAGTACGGGGCCCCCTTGAAGGACAAGCAGAACAATCTGTCCGACACCAAGAACCTCAGCAGTGCTGGCCAGGCAGCCATGGGGGTGCCCTACAAGCCAGCCGATCAGAGCAATTTCGGCGTGGAGAACAACTTCCTGCCAGTGGTGACGGATGACAGGCAGACCTTTGGGAGCTCTAGAGCTGAAGCCGTCATCACCAACTACCTGAAGGTGGCTGCGGCCCCGCCGTTCATGGGCAAGAAGAAGGAGAACGTAAAGCCGGCCAGTGCGGAGTGCAAGGTCAAAACTAAAGCCTCGGTCAACAATTCATTGAGTGGGGGATCTATGAGCAAGCTGAAGAAGGCTGTCAGTGTAGGGAGCCTGCGGGAGGAGCGCAAGATCAGCGAATACAATCTGGACAAGGTGGACAGCTGGATGAGTTTGCAGGTGCAGAGCAAGTCGTTGGCCGCGCTGGACCCCGACGGCCACTTCGACGAGCAGCTGGACGAGGGCAATGGCAGCGGTTCGCAGATTTCGAACGACGACTCCAGGGACTCCACTTACGACGAGATTGTGTCGGTCATCAAGGAGATTGAGGAGGACAAGAAACGAGGTTAGTTGGGAGTAGTTGGACCAGCGAACCACTGCAGTCTTCAACTCATTTCAGACAACTTCGCGGAACGCCTTCCCAACGAACTGAACCTGAAGCTTGATTCCCGCTGCACCACCGCTGAGCCGTGCAGCCAAACCAGTGGATCCGGCGTTGAGACGGGGGACAAGTACAAGTAGGTAATGGTCTTAAAAGATAAAGAGTGGAGCTAACAAGGAACCATTTCAAGGGACATCCTGACCTACCTAAACAACGTGGAGAGCAGCTGCGACAAGACGCTTATGGAGACCCGCCGCTCCTTGCCGGACAGCAACCGCTCCGAGGTGGAATTTGTGGTGGAGCCTGACGTCACAGACGAAGTACCCAAGTAGGTGAAACGCAACCCTGAAGGTACCCTACTTAATGTATTCTATGACTGTCTAGGCTGTCGGAATTGCTCATGCTTCCAAATCACCAGCTGGCGCGACGTGTGATTTCCTTGAGTCTTCGGGCCAATGAGCTGGCCAATGCTATTCATTTGTCCAAAGAGCATGTGGCGCAGTTGCGGAGCGAGAAACAAAAGTCTTTGCGCACTGAAAAGACAACCAGCTCGAATAAGCTGAAGGAACAAAAGAAACACTACGAGGAGGTGGTGAGGAGGCATCAGGGATTCATCGAGCAGCTGCTCAAGGACAAGGGATCCCTGTGCGAAAAGGTAGCTGCCCTAACGCGAAGACTCGAGAGTCAGAACCAGGCCTGGGAGCATCGACTCGAAGCGGAGCTGAAGAGAACCAAGGAGACCACCATGGCGGGTGAGAAGATCCGTCGGGAGCGTTGGGTTCGCGAGAACACCAAGAAAATCAAAGTAAGCCCATGACTAACTCGCAAGTAGTTCTTTTATAGCAGGTATTTCTTCTTCTTTCGTTTAGGAGCTTACTGTCAAAGGACTGGAGGCGGAAATCAACAAAATGAACTGCGATCACCAGCGAGAGGTAACCGAACTCAAACGGGCTCATCAAGTGCAGCTGCTGGATGCTCTGGAGGAAGCCAGACTCAAGCACGAGCAGATCGAGAGCAGCATCCGCGAGACCTGTGCCCAGGATCGAGAGTCCATTATCGAGAAGGAGCGCACGGCTATACGAGAGCGGTTCGAGCGCCAGCTCGAGGAGGAGCAGAAAACTCAAGCGGAGCAGAAGCAGAAGCTCTGCGATGAGTTCGCAGCCGAGCGGGAACGCCTGCAGGCCGAAATCAGACAGAAGGACAGCGACTATCAGACCAGGCGCCAGGAGGCCCAGCGCGAGAACGACAACGAACTGGAACAGGCCAAGTTCGAGCTGCAGGAGAAAATGGCCAAGCAGGAGGAGAAGTACCAGAACCGCATCAATGCCATAGAGAAGCAATACCTGGCCGACTTCGAGCTCTGGAAGGGGGAATTTGTGAACTCGTCCAAGGTAGCACAGGCCGAGAAGGAGAACTCCATTCGGCAGCACTACCGAGCCGAGCGGGACCGGCAGCTGGACGAGCTGGTGGTGCGCATGGAGGCGGACGCCCTGCAGACCCAGGAGGAGCACAACCAGAAAATCATGTAGGCATTGTTGGTGCATATCTTTGGCCTTTTTATTTTTGGGTATCTCTGCGCAGCCGCCTTAAGGACAAGTACGAAAAGGACCTAGCCCTGGCAGAGAACGTTGAGAAGTCCTTGCGGGAGAAGTACGCCGAAACCCGGGGCAAGCTGGCCGAGGCCGATGCTCAGGTCCGCAACTGCCAGGCCGAACTCAAGCAGCTCCAATTGGAGCTCAGTCACAGCAAAAAGATGTGCGGCGATATTCTCAATGAGCGGGACAAGTTACGCGAGAACCTCAACGCCGACATCCAGAACGAGCTGGGCAGCCTGGGCGAGCGGCATAAGCAGGAAATGGAGCAGTTGCAGAAACGGTAAGTCATTGTTCACGGCCCTCTGAATCACATAACATATTCCATTTGCAGAGTCCATCAGACCATCCAGCGCCAGGAGGAGACCATCGAGGTGCTCAAGGGGGACAATGACAACCTGAGACAGCAGTGCCTCAAATTGAACGCCGTCATTCGGCAGCAGCGCAAGGACTATTGTGTAAAGTAGACTAAGTTCTCTAAGGATCGGGCATTTTCGCAGCCTAATAAACATATGAGGAGCTGTCTCATACCAAATGGGATATCCATGAGAGACTGAACGACTTTACTCCAGTCAAGCGAACCAAACTTTGCTTGAAGAACCGAACCACTTCGGCGGGAACCCACTTGTTATTTGCTAAGGGAAAGATAAGCTTTCCGATCTTCCTTGGCTTTTCAGTTAGCGGATGCTTATAGCGGATGATCACTTTAGGCTGCTTGAGAATGCAAGCGGAGCAAATTCAAACCAACCAATGTTCTCTGTTTATGGATAAATACACCAGAAACGATCTGGGGAAAGAGCGAGACTGAGAGAAAGTGAAATGGTCGGGGAGTGAAGAGGGCAGAATATTTCTTTAATTGGATGATCGCATTTTCAACTCTTTTTGTATCAAGAGCTTAATTTGCTCCTTAATCCCGAGAATTTCGGCTATATCGTCGTCTATTAGGCACGGCGGACTCTTCTGCACGGGTCCATGGTAGGAGCTGTTCGTTTCGACCCCGTTGCATTGAACAGAGTCGGCGCAGATGAACCGCTTTTTCGTTTCACAGTTCGCGGTCTCAAATGTGTAGGTATCCGGGCTCATGGATCTGAGATAGGCGCACGGCTTGTTTAAGTCCACACTTGATCCCGGCGGCATATAGTTCAGCTTCTCCTGGCTCGAAACGTACTTAAATGTGAACTTTTCGTAGCCGTTCAGACCGAACCAGAACTGCGGCTTCTCGGTGGTGTATTTCTCCTCGATCTGATCGAACACGCTCTTTGTGCTGATGTCGGCCAAGCAAAGCTTCAGATTCTGGCACGCGAACAGGGCGTCGAACCAAGTCAGCTGCAAGGCAATTTTGGGATTATAGAGAGTCGGTCTGGGCGAGGAATTTGGGTTCTTTACCTCCTCGTTGCTAAAATACAGACACTGGCCACCGCATTCAAATACACGGATATTTGCAACAAATAGAATGAAGCCGAGAAGCCTCCGCAGTTGTGATTTCATTGCCATTAAAACCGACACTGTTTCCGATTCTCCTTGCTCGCCTGGAAAATAGTCTGGAAAATTGAAGTATTTAAGCGTGCAAAACGCATTAGACACAAATTTTGAGCTCTGCTATTCTCGATTACTGCTCCATCCAACAGAATCCATCGAAATTCCCGCCACCCAAACCACTTTCAAAATGCTCCTTTTTTGGGTCTCATATATTTGTAATCTGAACACCAACTAGGCAGCTCGGTGGACAACAAAAAATGCTATATGAAGACAGGCTAGGTGGGTGTGGGTGTCTTCTTGGCTCCTTTATTTCGTCAACTTAGCGAATTTTCAGGGCGGCATTCTGTTTGGAAATAATTTGTTCAATTCCCAGCAAGCCAGCCACGTCTTCGTCTATCTGGCAAGGGGCGTTGGTGATGAAACCACCGACGAAGGTGCTGTTGGTGTCCATGCCGTTGCAGCGCTGGCTGTCGGAGCAAATGAATCGCTTTCTGTAGCCGCAGTTGTCCGTCCGCACGCGGAACTTTTCCTCCGGGGTGCGGCTGAGGAAGGCGCACTGCCTCCTTAGGTCCATTTCGGAGTCTCCTGGCAAGTATCTGGGCGGCTCGTGGGTGGATATGTACGTGAAATTGTATTTCTCATATCCATTGAGGCCGAACCAGAACTCGTCTTTGGTCGAAATCAGCTTCTCTTGCAGTGTATCGAAGGACTTCTTTGAGTCAATATCGGCCAGGCAGAGCCGCATTTTCTGACACTGGAAAAGCGCGTCGAACCAGTCCAGCTGTTAGGCCCAATGGTTTCGAGTTAAGGCTTTTTCAAACATGGGAAATGGCAAATACACACCTCGTAGCTGCTAATGTAGTGACACTTTCCGGCCGACTCGATGCCAGTCAACTTGAAAAAGATCGTGGCGACTCCAAGCAAAAAATACGGCACTTGCGACGCCATTGCGAGCTTAATGAGATGCGTTTTTAAAATGTTGGGACCTGTGTAATTGCCACTTTGCAGCGGAAACCCTGCATCGGTCACCGGAAAATCTATTTAAACCAGCGAAATTTCAATTCTCATTCAATCGCATGCCAAGCGCATAATTGCTGGTTTATATAAATATTTACTCGCTGCTTTTGGCCCGCCAGTTAGCCGTGATCAGTGCAGAAAACCCTTTCAGCCAACTGAGTGATCCTTCAGTGTATCAAGCAGTTTAAGGGATACTCGCATAAATTCAAACCTTGAACGACTGCCCGTAATCCGCCGCTCCTTCTGATCTGTCGGGTAAATACCTTTACCAGTCTATGGGAAGGGCGTGTTATTGTAGTAATCCTCCAGGCAGAGTGGAGGACCTCTGTGTTGCCCACAGAGATCTACAGATGCATCTTTTTCGAAGTGAACGTAAATTATTTCTACAAATTTAACTTTCTTTCCAATCAGGATTTCGATAATATATTTTTTTATAGCGTCTACTTTTGCTTACTATAAGTTATGTCATTAAATTCACGTTGTGTGGGCGACGGATCCAAGAATTCGCGCTATTTTGTTTGATTGGGAGCTTATGGCAGGGTTACGAACCGCGGTTATCGTAAGGTGCTCAGTATGGACACTTAAGTTGACAAACAGAAATCGGGGTGAATGTTAAGTTAACAGTGGACATTTAACGTGAAACCTGGATGCTTCTTGGCACATTATTGTGTACCCTTTTGGAAACTACACCCCGGAAAGAGCCGGTTTGCAAAGGTTTCTACGAATATTTATTTTTTATCAAAAAATCATCGCTGGTTTGACAGTTTGGGAGGCACAGGCGCATATTTTACATTCGCGCGGTTGGTGTCT